>OW569403.1:98085656-98360466 GCA_937654795.1 Cistogaster globosa | reverse complement strand
AATATTATTATTATTATTATTATTATTATTATTATTATTATTATTATTATTATTAATATTATTATTATTATTATTATTATTATTATTATTATTATTATTATTATTATTATTATTATTATTATTATTATTATTAATATTATTATTATTATTATTATTATTATTAATATTATTGTTATTATTATTAATATTATTATTATTATTATTAATATTATTATTATTAATATTAATATTATTATTATTATTATTAATATTATTATTATTATTATTATTATTATTATTATTATTATTATTATTATTATTATTAATATTATTATTATTATTATTAATATTATTATTATTATTAATATTATTATTATTAATATTATTATTATTATTAATATTATTATTATTAATATTATTATTATTATTATTAATATTATTATTATTATTATTATTAATATTATTATTATTATTATTATTATTATTATTATTAATATTATTATTATTATTATTAATATTATTATTATTATTGTTATTATTATTATTATTATTAATATTATTATTATTAATATTATTATTATTATTATTAATATTATTATTATTATTATTATTATTATTATTATTATTATTATTATTATTATTATTACTTCTATTATTATTATAAGAAAAAAATAGAATGCATAATTAATGACAACGGGCTGAAACAGATAGTAAATAATTATAACTAATATTATTATTATTTATTTATTTAGTAGTATTCGAAATACTTTAGATTTAACAAGTATTTAAATTATTTCTAATGAAAAATACAATTTTTCTTCTAAAAATATTAATGTTCAATTCATTTTTAGTTTCATTTGGAAGCATATTGTAGAGATGTAAGCCTTTATGTAGTAGGGACTGTTGCATTGTTGTTGAGTTTGATCTTGGTAATCTGAAGTTGTTGTTGTTCCTCAGAAGATAGGGTTGCATTTCTCCAACATATCTTAATTGTTCGCTGAGGTATCCAGGAGCATTTCCATTGTTTAGTTTTTGTATAAATTGAAGTGTATTCATTTGTATTCTTTGTTTCACGCTCAGCCATTTTAGCGCATTTAGCATTCCTTCTATAGGCGTGTATCTATTATATTTCAATATAGATCTCATTGCTTTATTTTGCAGTTTCTCAAGCCTTTCTATTTGTGTCTCATTGCAGCATGTATATATTATTGTTGATCCAAATTCAAAGTGTGGTTTTATCATAGTGTTATATATATTAATAGCAGTAATTGTAGATATTTTGTTGCGTATTCGTTTAAAAAAGCCAATTTTTTTTACAAATTTTTTTGCATATATACCCAATATGTTCATTAAATTTTAATTTTCTGTCAATTATAAATCCCAGGTATTTAATTTGATTAACTATTTCTATAATTTGATCATTTATTTTAAAAACAGTTTCATTGCTTATATTTATTTGCATAAGTTTTGTTTTGTTTTCGTTTAATTTTAGTTTATTCATTAATACTATTTATATCTTGCACCATATCATCGTAGCATTGCTTCTCTGTATCTCCGGTTGTGAATATTAACGTATCATCTGCGTATAAAATTATTTCGCATTTTTGTAACACATTCGGCATGTCATTTATATATATAATAAATAACAATGCACCTAATACCGATCCTTGTGGAACACCGTAATAATTATCTCTATACTCCGATTTTACGTTATTAACTTTTACTACTTGCTTTCTATTAGTAAGGTATGATTTAAACCATTTTAGTTCATTTCCTTGTATACCGTAATTATAAAGTTTTTGTAATAAAATGTTCCGGTCAGTTGTCTCAAAAGCTCTTTTAAAGTCTAGAAAAATAGCCATTATTTTTTTATTCTTTGTTACATATTTCCATATATTAATTACATAATTTAATGTTGTTTCACACGAATAGTTTCTTCGAAATCCTGATTGATATTTTGAAAATATATTGTTTTTTTTTTCAAAGTAATTTTCAAGCTGTTGTTTTACTACTTTTTCAATAATTTTCTCACAAGTTTTTAATGTATTTATTGGTCTAAATTCCTCACATTTTTTTGTTTTTGCTATTTTTTCTATTGGTGTTATAATCGATATTTTCCAACTTTCTGGAAATTCTCCTGTATCAAACGATTTATTTATAATATTTAACAGTATCTTTCCTATTATGTTCCAATTATCTAATATTATATTTACTGATACTTTGTTAAAGTCCGGTTTATTTTTAATATTTTTACATATATCTTTAATTTCTATCAGATTAGTTGCACGAAGCTTCAATTTAGTATTTATCACATCAATTTGGTTTAAATATTGCACTTGTTCTATCGAATTTCTAATAGATTTTATACTATCAACAAAATAAGTAATAAATTGGTTAGCTATTCAATAGTTTTCCTTAACTTCTAATTGGTTAAATATCACAGTCTGTATCAAATTTTGTCTTTTATTTATTACTAATTCTTTTATTTTTTTCCATATTTGTTTCTGGTCTTTGGCATTACTTATAGATTTATTAATGAATTTATTTTTCTCATTTTTTAGTTTTGTTTCATATTTATTTCTTAATAATTTATAGCTGTTCCACGCTTCAATTGTGTTTACTGTTTTTGCAATGAAATATTTAACAATTTTATTTCTCTTAAGTTGTTTTAATTCATGGCTAAACCATTTTTTTGTATTATTTTGTTCATTTATAGTTCTTTTTATTGTGAATTTTTTTATTGCATTTTCAATATTATTATCTAAGTAATATGTCATTTCGTTAACGCTCTTATTTTCAGAATACTTTATTACATTTTTTATTTCTTTATTAAATAGATTTTTGTTATATTTAAATATTTCGATTTCTTTTTTTATATTCTGACGAACATGTTTATTTTTTATGAGTATATCTATTGCTTCATGATCTGCAATTTTATTTGTAATATTAATTTGGGCTGAGACATTAGTATTGTTCGTGATAACAAAATCTATTAGAGTTCTTGTATTTTCTGTCACCCTCGTATATTCTGTAACTATTTGCTTGAGTCCATTATCATTTAACTTTACTTGTATTCTGTTTTTATATGTATCGTTTTTTTTTTCAATCTATATTAAAATCTCCTGATATAATAATTTCAAGATTTGTTTCACAAATATTTTCTAATATTTCATCGAATGCGTCACAAAATTCCACTTCCCTGCAACTTGGAGATCTATACACTGCCATGATTATGAAAATCATGCTTTTATTTTTTGCTTTATAGGCACACATCCAATATTTTGAATCGGCTATTTTTTCGAATAGTTTTTTCAGACACCATTCTTTTTTAACATATACAATGACTCCTCCTGTTCGTGTTGATTTTGAGAGCGTTGGATAATGATCATAGTTCATTAGTTGGTACTCATGTTCTTCAATGTCATTTGTTAGATGTGTCTCTGATAATACTATAAATGCAGGGTTTCTTAATTCCGCAATAATTTCAATTTTATTATAGTTGTTTATTAATCCTTGTACATTTGTGTATATCCCATTTATCCATTTTGATTGTTATATATTAAAACCAATCATTCTCATTTTTAATTTTAGTTTATTTTGGTATACAGGACACTTCTTATCTGTAGTGCTATGGTTTTCATCTAATCCAAGATTAAGCATTTGATTTGATTTTATACATTTAACATTTTATACATTTAACTATTACTTCTTGATCGCATTCTTTTGATTTATGATTACCATGACACTTATAACACACTTCTACATTTCTACAATCTTTGGCTTTGTGATTAAAACCTTTGCATTTGTAACACATCATTACTTCTGTTCCGTCGAAGACTCGACATTTTTCCCATCCAATATTAATTCTCTGAGTTGACAGAAACTTTGTATATGAATCCTTATCAATTATAAGTTTCGCATTATATATAATGTAATTATTTCTTCTTGTTTCAAATGATTTTAAGACTCTTATATTACTCTCTTATAAATTCGTTTTGTTTTTTTATTTTTTCAATAAGTTCTTCATTAGAATATTTAAATGACATGTCCGTTATTACTACATTCATTTCATTATTGGCTGGCACTTTAACTTCATAGTTTTCACTCATTTTATTTTGAATAGCTGATTTAATTTTTTCTCTTTCTTCTATGTTTTCACTGTGTATAACTAATGTACCATTATTTCTGTTTTCTACACTAGTTATTTTTAAGTCAACTGGATTCACATTATTATTTAAGTCTTTGTTTTGTTTTTTCTGTTTTTTGTTTTTCTTTAGGTTTAACTATAAGCGCTACTTGTTTTTGTAAATTTGGCAGCACTGCTCCTTTTTTTACAGTTTCTGCAAATGACAATTTGTTGCTTTGTTTATCATTCGTTTCTTTTATTGCTTTTGTAATATTCATCTGCATTTTAATATTACTTTCTTCAATTGTATTACACAATTTTTTGTTCTTATTTTCATATTCATTTATAATTTCATTTATTTTTTTAATTTCCGACACGTTCTTTTCACAAATCTTTTGGGCTTTATCTATTTTTCGAAGTCTTTCTTCATATCTTCCTTCTATTACTTCTAACAATTGTTTAATCTCATTTTCATTTTTTTTAAAGCAAAAGCAAATTCGTTCTTGTAATCTAATAGGTTCTGTTTATTCCTGTTAACACCATCTTGTATATCTTTCAACACCAAATCCACATTATGGATATATTGAATACAATCATCACATATAAAGCGCACAAAATTTCCGTTTTCTAGTATTTTTGCTGAGTATTGATCAATACCAGAACTTTTATTAGAACAATGGAACACCTTTTTACATACTCCCGCACAACTTATTCCCGATTCACCGCGTATTGTACCTTTACATTTATGACACTCAGCCATTGCTGGGCCACATACATAAAGTTCTTCTTTTCTCTTCTTTTCTCTTCTTGTTTTCCCGCCAATAGTCCTATAATTTCACTTAATTTGATACTCCACGTAATAAACAAAGTTTATTTTTAATATTTATCTAATGTTCCAGTTTATTTTTCAATTTATTAAAACACTTTTTATTATTATTAAAAGATTTTATACAGAGCTTTGTGTTTCTGCTTGTTCATAGAACGGGTTGCAACAAACATTAGTGCAAAAGTTAGCAACACAAATAAAGTATCAGACCATGAAATTATAGAAATTAAAATAAATAATATAAATATTTCAAACGATACTACAAATATAACAAAAATTTTCAAATACAGAAGGAACATATTCCAAAGAGAAATAAATCTAAAATTAAGTTATGAAGAAAGAAAGGATCTTAATTACAATGTTAAATTATTTGATGAAGTTATTGAGAAAACGATAGAGAAACTTTCGGTAAATAAAAGAAGAGAGACTTACAAGTTCTTAAAAGAGATAAAATTATAAAATACAACACTGCTAAAAATGTAAACACATATCGAGCATGGAATGAATATAAAAAAGCTAGAAATTCATATAAAACCCGACTTGAACATGAAAAAAATAACTATATTAATAAAAAAATATGCAACACAAAAGATCAGAAACAAATGTGGAATAATATTAAAGATTTAGTGTTAAAAAATAAAAGAAATATAATAAAAACTGTGGTATTTGATAATATAGAATATAAAACTAATTCAGATATAGCAAATCATTTTAACGAATATTTTGTGAATAGTATTAAGAAAATTAGAGATAAAATAGAACACGTGCAATATATTAATCAAATAAATGTGGTAAATTCTATATTTAGTTTCGTGCAATAACAAGTTCTGAATTAAAAAACGTCTGCAAAGATATAAAAAGGAAACCGGATTTTAATAACGTAAATATTCATGTGATAAATGGTGAAATATTACTTAAAATTGTAAATAAATCACTAGAAACGGGTAAATTTCCAGAAAATTGGAATACATCTATGGTAACACCTATCGAAAAAGTATCGAAAACAAATAAGTGCGAAGAATTCCGGCCTATAAATTTGTTTAAATTATGTGAAAAAATCCTCGAAAAACTGGTAAAAAATCAACTTGAACAATATCTAGAATTAAACAATAATCTATCAAAATATCAATCAGGATTTCGAAAAAAATATTCTTGTGTAACGGCTGTAAATTACGTTATCAAATAATAAACAAAAACGAAAAAATAATGGCAATTGAAACTATAGATAGAGACATCTTGATACAAAAATTATATAATTATGGTATACGAGATAAAGAATTAAACTGGTTTAGATCGTACATGGCAAATAGAAATCAAATAACAAGAGTTAATAGTGTAAAATCAAGTGCAATTAACAATGAATATGGAGTTCCACAAGGGTCAATCCTTGGTGCCTTGTTATTTATAATATATATTAATTATATGCCTAATGTGCTTCAAAAATGTGAAATAATACTATATGCAGATGATGCTCTCATATATAAAATATCAGAAACTGATGAAGAATGTCAGATTAAATTAAATAGTGATATAGTAAACTTAAGTAAATGGTTAAAAATGAATAAACTAAAACTTAACGAAGATAAAACTAAAATTATGGAAATAAATATGAACAACAATACAGATTTTAAAATAAATGATAAAATAATAGAAAAAGTGGAAAAAATTAAATACCTCGGTTTTATATATATTTGTAAAAAAATTGGTAAAAAAATTGGCTTTTTAAAAGAATAAGAAATAAAATTTCAATATTAACAGCAATAAATATATACAATACAATTATTAAACCACATTTTGAATTCGGTTCAACAATACTTTTTACATGCTGTACAAATGCTCAGATAGAAAAGTTACAAAAACTACAGAATAAAGCTATGAGGTCAATAATTAAATGCGACAGATATACCCCTATACAAATTATGCTTAATATGTTACAATGGCTTAATATACGACAAAGACTACAACTGAATACGTGTATGTTTATCCACAAAATGAAAACAGAAAAGGCTCCAGAATATTTAACACAACAACTGACTTATGTCAACGAAATTCAACCATATGACTTCAGAAATGCAATTGATTTCAGAATACATCGAGCTAAAACCAACGCAATGAAGAGATGTCTGCTTTACATGGGTCTACAAGTATTTAATCAACTACCTAATGAAGTAAAAAATGAAGAGAATATAAATATTTTTAAAAGAAAATGTATAACTTATGTTAAAAATAATTGTTATTAGAGCTAATTTAATTAATTGGTCAAAAATTATTATATGCTTTTATAAAGTATTCTTAATACTACTATTTTAAACTAAATAAAAAAATATTCAGGCATGTTCTGACAATCGCAAATCGCCTAAAACTTGCGATGTGAGTTGAAATCACATGAAAGGTGTTCTGTAGTTCACAATCGCAAGAAATTTGGCGACTTGAAATCGCAAGCACAGACTGAAGTGAAGTTATAAATTTCACTTAAAATAAGCTTTAAAACAACAATAAAACTATACACAAGTTAAAACTAATATGTTTTCTTTTATTTTTATCAAAATTCATTTTTATTATTACACAATTAAAGTGTTAAATAATAAATCTAAAATATGCCCTTTGTTTTATCAATTATTTGTGGTGGTTTTTTCTTGAGTACTTGCGATTTCATAAAAACAGCTGTTCTTATTGATGTTCGAAAATATAATAGTATTAGTGCGGTTAAATGTTTAGTCGGTAGTCAAATATAAATGCGGTTATTCACAATTTAAAATCTTAAACATATATTCGGTGCTTAATAAATGGGCGATTTAAGTGTTAATGCATATAATAAATATATCTCAGTTATTTTTAGGACGATCTGCGTTTTGAACGTGTATGTTATAACTAACAAAATAAGCAAAAATAATTTTTAAGTACTGATTACTCACGACCTGAGTAATATTTTTCTTCAAAGTTGCTAAATGCAACTTCACTAATGGAAATTTCATTTGTCGCCAAATTATTTCTTGTTTTGTATAAAATTTTTAAATTAATAAATAATTATTGGATAGGAATATCCAATATATTTAAATTATCTCTAAGCGTTCGTTTTTTAATTTCTTCTTTTTTTAATTTAATGTTCATTTCAAGAAATTAAACTAAGCAAGAAGGCTGCTGCCATTTTTTTTAATTTTCTTTTGATTTTTATGTTTTGCACCGTCAAATCATATGTTTTTGTTTTTCGAACATAAGTTTGAAAAAGAAGAAAATCGCAAGCAAAACGCGTGAGTTTCAGAACATGTAAAACAAAAGTTGGCGTTTTTGAAATCACATGTGATTTCAAAAACGTGCGAGTGTCAGAACATGCCTGTACCCTTGCTAGAGAATTTCGCAGGGGCACAGTTTCTACTGATTTTAAGGAACACTGGACAATTAAAAAACAACCCTTTTCGCCATTATTACAACTTGTCGGACTGATAAATAGATTCGCATATTAAAAACTTCACCTATTTATTTATCCATTAAATAATAACATTAAAAACTAAAAGTTTTATTAATGCAAAGCTATATATCAAGCAGCTAAAATCATACCTTTAACTAACGGCAAGTTGCAATAATGGCTTTTAGACTATTTAATTTAATTGTTTTTTTTTTAATTTTTATTTATTTTTTCAGAAAACTTAAACTTTCCATAACACTTTCTTAACATAATAGAAAACAAATTGAATCATCTGTCACAAATATTAGATATGTGTGTTTTACTTATTTATATTATCGATAAATAGTCAACGTCGTCATTAAGCTGTTAGGGAATACCAAATTAGTATTGATGTTGTGTTTAATGGATGTTGTCTTAAAATTGATGACGATGTTGACGACGCCAAACAGAATAAGGGTGATTATAATAAATATATATATATATATATATTGTAACAGACTTCGTCTAACCAAACAAAAGTTAATATGATACTAGAACAGCATCTATAATGCTGTAAGAAAACAAGTATGAACATGTTGAGTTCGTCTAAACAAATTAAAACTGATTATTTGGTTAAATAGATGATGTTTACAATCTAAACAACCTAAGTAGATAAATGCAAAGAATGCTGATGAAGGATGTAGCGATCAGGAAAATCTGCATTTCATTCTGCTATTGTCTAATATATCTTGTTTTCTTTGCAAAACGTCCGCATACAGTTGTAAATAATTTATCTTTCTAAAAGTTTTTGGAAATTAAATTAATAATTCATTCACCTAAGCCGAAAAAAGTAAAATTTTAATTCATTTATAATATAATATATAATAATATAATATAATAATATAATACAATAAATTAAGAAATAAAAATATATATTTACCAAAACAAAAGGTTATGACTAGTTTTAATCCCAAACATTATTTTAGGATAAGAAATATTTGTTTTGTCCTTATGATAAACATTTTGTAAACATATTTTAAGATAAGAAATATTCTGGTAATAACAAAATTACAATTTTTAATAATAAACTTAACAGTTTTAAGATAAAATTTTTGGAAGGAAATTAAATAAAGGGATGTATCCTTAAAATAACGACAGTCATTAAGAGGATGCCCATGTAAAAACATACATATATATGTTAAGTGTACTAATAATACTCAAGAAACAAAAATACTAAAGTAATGCGTAAAGCATTATAAGCATTCATTACAAAAAACAAATCTTTTAATTCACTTATATTTCAGCAGCACTATAACTTGCACGTTCAGACTAATATAAGTTTACTGTGTACTAGTATATAGAACATATAAAGTGCAAATACAAAATTCCATTTTTGTCGTCGTAATTCGGTAATTAGTCCGTATGTGCAGCATAAGTTGATTCTGACATCTGAAAACATATTTTATTATTATTGTTGTAGTTGTTTTAGAACTGCTATTACCTAGATTAATATGCCTTGGCTACTACCTAGTATATTAATATGCCTTGGTTTTATAATTTTACAAATAATATAATTATAATAAAAAACTTTATATTTCATAAAATAAAAAGCTTTTTTTTCATACGAAATATGAAAAAACTAGAAATTGTTTTGTGTGTAAAGACATTGGTCCATATTCATAGTTAAAATAAAGTCTACTTTAAGGGAACTAAAGTCGGTTTTACTTTAGAGTCAAATCTAACTTATTCATAGACAATTTAAAATATATTTTTGGCGTTAAAGTCAACTCTAAATTTAAAACTACTAAAGCTGTTTTTAACTCATTTTTCTATAATTATTTTATTTGGTTTAGGAACACAATACTCTTTATCTGATTTTTATACCAAAGTGAACAAAATAACAACAGGGTTACTTTTTTCTAATGTTTGTTTAGAAATTGTATGAAAACATTTATCAAACTAGAGTTGACAACCGTTTAAAGTCGATTCGACTTAAAGTACGCTTTATTTTCGACTATGAAAGCAAAAAAGATAATAAGAGCTTTTTAGTTTAGAGTATACTTTAGCAAGAGTCGACTTTAGTATATAAATATGAATATGGGCCATTATTGACATACTGTGTATACTTTATGGGGTCGGAAATGAATATTGTAGAAATTACACACGGAATGATATTCCACAAAAAGTGGAAAAAGGGTATATATAAGTCTTTTGCCTGGCATTTTTAAAAATGACACGAGCACTAAAATTTTTTATCGTCAACTGACATCAAATATTACAGAAATATAACAACTTTTATGATAGACAACGGTTAATTAAAGTCGGTCATAAAGTGCAAACAAGAAAGAAAATGTGTTTTGTGTAAGTCCAAATTTGTAAGCCACTTTTGTCGCTGCAATTCCTATTTTATGGGTGAGAAGGGTGAGAGGAATTAAAATGGGTACACATATGCAATTCGTTTTGTTCCCTCTTTCATTTTTAAATATGAAGTTAACATAGTATACACACATGTATACATCTACAAAAATATCTAAGCAATAATTGCACCATGGCGAAATAATTTACCAGGTGGTGGCAGTGGCGAATTTCATTCATTTTCGCCGTTGCAGAAAATTTAAAACTTCATATAAAAAAAATTTTCGCTGATTTTTTATATATGGAGTTTGACATTTTCTGCAACGGCGAAAATGAATAAATTCGCCACTGCCACCACCTGGTAAATTATTTCGCCATGAATTGCACAATGTTAAAGCGAATGCAATTTTAAGAATAAAAGAGAGAAATTGCAGCGAGAGTTTCTTGACATCAAAAAAATGGAGTAGTGTTTATTTTTGCTTTAAATTTTTTTAGAATTAGAATTAATATATTTATTTAGTAGTATTTAAATACTTTCTTATTTACTCTATTACATTAGATCATCAACATTTCAATTGCTCTAATAAATAGAATTTTTTATAAATTGAACACAATTTCGTTTAAATATATTTATGTTTCTTTCGTTTTTAACTCTACTAGGTAGTAGATTAAATAGTTGTAGTCCTTTATATAGTAAACACCTCTTCATTGCATTGTTTGTTGCTCGATGTATCCTAAAATCGTTTGCATTTCTAAGACTGTAAGGTTGGCATTCGTTAACATATCTTAGTTGATCCGTTAGATATTCCGGTGTGTTGCCCATTTTCATTTTGTAAATAAAGGTAAACGTATTTAATTGAAGTCTTTGCCTAATGTTGAGCCATTTCAGTATATCTAGCATGAGTTGTATTGATGTAAACCTGTTGCATTTAATTATAGACCTCATAGCTCTGTTCTGTAACTTTTGTAGTCTATCTATTTGCATGCTTGTACAGCATGTATATAATATTGTAGAACCAAATTCAAAGTGTGGCTTAATGATCGTGTTATATATATTAATTGCAGTCATTGTTGATATTTTATTTCTTATTCTTTTGAAGAATCCAATTTTTTTCCCGATCTTTTTACATATATAATTTAAATGTTCTTTAAAATTCAAGTTTTTATCTATTTTGAATCCCAAATATTTTATATTTTCCACTTTCTCAATTATTTTATTATTAATTTTAAAATCTGTTTCATTATTCATATTTATTTCTAATATTTTTGTTTTATTTTCGTTTAGTTTTAGTTTATTCATTTTCAACCAATTATTCACAATTATCATATCATGTTCTAATTTTATTTGGCACTGTTCATCAGTTTCAGATTCATTAAAAATAAGTGTATCATCTGCATATAAAACTATTTCACACTTTTCTATTATATTGGGAAGATCATTTATATATATAATAAATAAAAGAGCCCCAAGAATCGACCCTTGAGGAACTCCGTAGTCATTGTTTAAAGCACTAGATATTATATCGTTTACTTTAGTCATTTGTTTTCTATTTGATAGATATGATTTAAACCAATTTAATTCTTTATCTTGTACTCCATATTTATACATCTTGCGCAATAATATATCTCTATCAATTGTTTCGAAAGCTCTTTTAAAGTCAAGAAAAATTGCCATTATCTTCTTATTTCTATCAATATTTTTCCACCTATTAATAACATAATTTACCGCTGTTTCACATGAAAAGTTTTTCCGAAAACCCGATTGATATTTCGATATTATGTTATTTTTTTCCATGTAGTCTTCAAGCTGTTGTTTTACGATTTTCTCTAAGATTTTTTCACACAGTTTTAAAGTGTTTATAGGACGAAATTCTTCACATTTATTTGTTTTTGCTATTTTCTCAATTGGTGTAATCATTGAAGTTTTCCAATTATCTGGAAAAACTCCCGTATCTAATGATGAATTGATTATTCTCAACATTATATTTCCACATAAATGCCAATTATCTAAGATTAAACATATATTTACTTTATTATAATCTGGTTTTTTCTTTATCGTTTTACAAATTGTTTTAAGTTCTGAAATAGTTATTGTACGAAAAATAAATCTATTGTTTCTCACGTTTATTTGATTATCATATTGCACATCTTCTATACATTCTCTTATCTCTTTAATGCTGTTTATAAAATATTCATTAAATTGGTTAGCTATATCGGAGCTGTTATTATATTCTACATTATTAAATATCACATTTTTAATCACAGATTTATTCTTTTTTAGAACTAAGTCTTTTATATTATTCCACATTTGTTTTTGATCTTTGGTATTTCCTATTTTTTTGTTAATATATGTATTTTTTTCATTTTCTAATTTAATTTTATATATATTTCTGGCATTTTTATAATTATTCCATGCTACAGTAGTATTTTCACATTTTGCTATATGGTACTTCACTATTTTATCTTTTTTTAATGCTTGTAATTGTCTGTTGAACCACTTATTTACTCTGCTTTTTTCATGAATCGTTTTTCTCACGGTAAGTTTTTTAATTGTGTCTTCAATCGATTTATCAAAGTTATTTACATTACAATTTAACTCTAAGTTTTCATCAAATTTTAATATTTCGTTAATTTCTCTTTTAAATTTGTGTTTTTCGTATTTAAAGAAATTTACTTGTTTTTTGCTTTCATGCTCATTATACACTTTGGTTTCTATACAAATTTCTACTATTTCATGATCAGATATTTTATTTATTCTGCTGTTATTTACCTTTATATTGAAATTGTTTGTTATAATGTAATCTATTATCGTTTTTGAGTTTTGCGTAATTCTTGTATACTCGGTAATAACTTGTACAAGTCCATTATCGTTTATGATTGTTGTTGTTTTTGTAAAAATTGTCATTTTTCTTTGTTTTATACCAAGGCGAATAAATTACCAGGTGGCAGCGTAGGCGAATTCAATATTTTTTCCATATACCTATAAAAAATGCACCCATATTTTTTATATATGGAGTTTGACAGTCGTGTATACCAGCAAAAAATACCGAATTCGCCTACGCTGCCACCTGGTAATTTATTCCCCTTGTTTTATACCAAGGCGAATAAATTACCAGGTGGCAGCGTAGGCGAATTCAGTATTTTTTGCTGGTATACACGACTGTCAAACTCCATATATAAAAAATGTACACAAATTTTTTATATATGGAGTTTGACAGTGGTGTACGCCAGCAAAAAATACTGAATTCGCCTATGCTGCCACCTAGTAAATTATTTCGCCATGTTTTATACTTTTACAAATAGAGTAAATAATTATAATTAAAAAAAAAAATTATAAAATTTTTTATGTGTGTAAAGACATTATTGTCATACTGTATGTATATGTATGATTATAAAAATTTCTATTTGGTGATATTTTAAATAGCCCTTATTTGAATAAATAAGTTGTCTTAACACTGCAATAATATATACCTATGAACTATACTTAATATACAAAATTGTTCTTTTCAGGCGGAATGACATCAACCTTGTTATAATGTATTATACAAGCATAGTATATTTCTATATACTTATGTATCTCTTTTGCCAATGTTAAGTTTTACCAATTACATATAAAGATAGTGTTTCAAAGGCTTACTTACATGACTGCAGTTGTAGATATTTGGTGAGGGAGCCTTTGGTGGAAATATCCAACTTTTTGATGTGTTGCAACCCCCACTTGTTCGGGCAAAGGTTATAGTTTCTAATTCCATAGAACAATTTTGATTATTTTCAGACATAGTTTTAGTAGATAGCACTTGTTGATTTAAAGCTTCATCATACTGTTTATTATCCGCATTGGTTTTGCTTAGATAACCATGTTGCTGCTGCACCTCTATGTTAACAGCTGAGATGGACGATTCATTTCGTTTCCTTAAGTTACTACGAGCAACATGCATTGTCTTTAATATTGTAGTATTACTAACCAAGCATTGATTTAAAAACAGTATTTGCATGTATTTAACTTATTAAATATTGGTTATAGCATACACACATAGAAACATGTTTTTACATATTATGCACATTAAGCGTGTAAGTACATTAACAACCACTCTTTCTTTGTTCGTTTTTTTAAGACTTTGTTAAAATGGACCTTCATATATATGTGTATCACAGTTTTTCTATTTAACAAATGAAAATTATTTAATTTTGTTCTTTGTTTTAAAATATGTACGTGTTATTTGCAAACTTCGTAAAAGTAAATAGCCGTTATTGATGCTTTTGTTCACACTGTATAGAACACATTTCGCAACAGAATTTAAAGTTCAGCAAAAAAAAATCGTAAATTTAATATCGGAATACTATAGTACTTGCTAGCTGTATGCAACAAGGTAATACATTTGGCTGATTAAATTTTCGACCAATTTTGAAAGTCTAATGTCAATAGCGTCACTTTTTTTCATACATTTATTTTCTTAACCATTTTTATCGCAGTTTTCTTTTTTGGAATAAAGTTGAACCACAATTCCAAGTTTAACATCTTATATTGATTTCTTTAAGATCTTACGTAGGAGAAGAAAACTAATTCTGAGAAACGTATAATATTTTCACAGAGTTGTAAAAAAGAAGTATTTTTGTTGTTCATAACAAAAATGTAGGGAAAACTTGCCAAAAAGAGTTTTTAGAAACGGTCACAATTCGTCAACTTTTAATGAATTGTAAAATAAAAATTGGAAACAACAAGCTCTAAGTTTGCAGAATCTGAATTTCAGATTGTCATCTTCGCCATTTTAAAAATGAAGGAGCTACACCTAAAACATGTAGTCAAAACTAAACGTCGTGTGTCATAGCGAACAACGCCAATCGATAGAGGCTAAAATTACGAATCGACCTTGGTAAAGCTTGTTTTTTGAAGGATTGCACGGCAAACTTTTAAAATTAAAAAAAATCGCTCAATTTTATAACTTTAGTTTTTCGCATATATCTCGAAAACTATTCCACGTGCACACATACCTCTATAAACGATCGAAAGTAATCGATCGTGGTATAGTTTAATTCTTGAAAGACTATGAAAAAAGAAGGATGTGAACATGGCGAAATAATTTACCAGGTGGCAGCGTAGGCGAATTCAGTATTTTTTGCTGGTATACACGACTGTCAAACTCCATATATAAAAAATTTGTGTATATTTTTTATATATGGAGTTTGACAGTCGTGTATACCAGCAAAAAAAATACTGAATTCGCCTACGCTGCCACCTGGTAAATTATTTCGCCATGGATATGAAGATAGCTCCGTCAGTTAGCTTCGTTTTTGACAACCCTGTTATATTTTACATACCTCTCACTCAAAAAATGTTACGTTAACAGAATTGGATTATTTTAACATTTCCTTGTGAAAATTAAAAAAAATTATATAAAAAGTGAGCAAATATAATAAAAATTTAATTTTGTTTATTTATAGCAACATCAAAAGTCAAAATATAAAAATTTCTAAAATCAAGTCGAAGAACTCATGCTTTTTTTTCTTTCTTAATACAGGCATTTAACAAATGCCCAAAAATGGGTCAAAAATGAAAAGGTGCGGCTTAGCGGACTACAGGGGGCGGAAGCCAAGGCATTGTAAATTTCAGAAGTGTATAGGTTATATTCAGAATTTGTATAGGTTTTTAGTAAAGAATTAAGAAAAATGTGAAATTACGCATTTCCCTATATGGATATTTTTTAAATTCCTAAAAATGGGTAAAAATGAAAAGGTGCGTCTTAGCGGACTACAGGGGGCGAAGGCCAAGGCATTGTAGATTTCAGAAGAGTATAGGTTATATTCAGAATTTTTGTATAAGTTTTTAGTAATAGAATTAAGAAAAATGTGAAATTACGCATTTCCCCATATGGACATTTTTCAAATTCCTAAAAATGGGTCAAATATGAAAAGGAGCGGCTTAGCGGACTACAGGGGGCGAAAGCCAAGGCATTGTAGATTTCAGAAGTGTATAGGTTATATTCAGAATTTGTATAGGTCTTTTAGTAATAGAAATTAGAAAAATGTGAAAATTAAAAAAATCGCTCAAATATTTATGTTCGGTTTTTCTATGTATTTTAAACAAATTCTGCAATTTTTTTTAAACAAATTTGAAATCAAAATTCATTTTTATGCGTAAGGCTGTATATGTTTAGTTTTTGATAGTAAGTAACTAGTCGAAATAAAATATGCGCATATCCGTTGAACTTAATATATGTATATAGTACATTGTATAAGAAAAACGGCGAATTCAAGTGACTAAACGGTATTTAAAAAGCTCTCCTAAATTATAAAAAAAAAATAGTTAATGGTTAAAAAATAGACAGAACTATAAAAATCAATAAATAAAAGACTAAGTAGTGTTTTGAAAATAAATTAAACAACAACGAAAACAATATATTAATAAAATTTTAAATAAATGTTTAGAAGAGGAAATATGGCAGAATGCCATCATTGTAAAACTGCTATTCATGGGGAAAGTAGTTTAATGTGTGAGGGAATATGCAAGAAGGTGTATCATTGTGCAAAAAAGTGTTCAGGAATAGATCAATACTCTCGTGTAATACTGGATTCTGGTGCTTTTATTCGTTTTATGTGTGATGATTGTCTCCAAAACATTCATAACCTAGATATGGCTATTGGATTTTTTTTTCATTTCATTTCATAATCTTATTTTATTTATATGTTGTGGTGACCGTACTCAAAATGTACAATAAAAAGGGGTTCTACACGTGGCGTAACTTGTATATAAAAAGCATGAGGTTTTATTCTCGAAACATCTCTAACTACTTCATAAAGAATTATTTACAAAAGAAGAAAAAAATAAAGTTGACAGATAATGAAAAAGGGTTGCCAGATTTGTATACTACAATTCTCTCACCCTTATTTTAAAAATACAAAATAAGAATTACAATATTAACATTATATCCGTGATTGGCGAGTTTATTCCAATTCTACTGTGTAATCTTTAAGACGTTCAGGTATTCTGCGTACCCTTGCGGAAGTCCTCTGATGCGGTAACCCCGTCATCGATTTCTGCCCAGATGGTGGTTGCTGATTTGAGGATGGATGTTGTTCCGCTGAGGCGTTGGGTAATTCTACTAGATCCCCAATGTTTACTTCTCGTTGTCTTTTGTTGTCATCTGCAGTATTTGTTTCTTGGTTTGTCGCTTCTTGATTGAAAGGGTGGACTTTAGTTGAACGTAATTGATTTATGTGCCTTTTTAACGTAATTCCGCCATCTAGCTTAACCATGTAATGGAGATTGCCCAACTTCCTAGTAATTAAATCGGTTTTCCATGTTTCCTTATTGTTTGTGTAGTAACGAGCTAAGACTCTCTCTCCCCTGAATAATTGCCTAGCCCTAAATTTTGGCTATTGTGTTCGAGTTGTTTTGGTTGGCTTAAGGGCGTCCAAACGTATTCTAATTTGTCTTCCCAAGTATTGTGCAGAGGGTGTTTTGTTGTTCCTAAGCGGAGTTGCTCTGTATTTAAAAAGTATTTCTTGTACTTTCTCATCTATAGACAGGTGTTCATCTTTCATTGTAATTAATTTATGCTTTAATGTTTGTACATTTCTCCCAGCCAACCCATTCGTAGCTGGGTGGCCAGGGGCTATAAATTTTTGATTGATTCCACAATCTCTACAAATCGTATTGAACTCGTCGCTCGTAAAAATGCTCGCATTGTCTGATACTAAGACGTGCGGGTAACCATTTCTGAAAAAAATTTCCTTTAATATTTTAATGGTTGAAAACGAGGACGGTGCTACTCATGTAATTCCAATTTCAGCCCATTTGGATTTTGCGTCCATTACCACAAGAAAAAAATGATTTTGGAACGGCCCAGCGTAGTCTATATGTAGACGTTGCCAATTTTCATCTGGCTCCTCCCACGGATGCAGATCTGCCTTCTTTGGAGAGCTTTTAATCTCTGCACATGACGGACAGGATTGCACTAGATGTTCGATATCGTTGTCGATCGCTTTCCAATATACATAGCGACGGGCCAATTGTTTCATCTTGGTGATACCAAGATGTGTGTAATGGAGCTCCTGCAAAACGTAAGACTGTAATGATGTCGGTATTATTACTCTGTTCCCTTTGAAAAGTACCCCACAATCAATTGTTAATTCAGGGTCGACGCCTTTGTTTTTACTATTTCTCTGTAACTTATGGATGACTTGAGGAAGGTAATTATCCTTACGGGTTTCCTCACGAAGAGTATGAAAATTAATCTTTGAGGTGCTTATTTGTTGAATACACATTTCACATATGAGATGCACTTCTTTGTTAATAGATTATTCTTGAAATGTTGCAATGTCGGGTGCTCGAGAAAGACAATCGGCGTTAACGTTTTCGACCCCTTTTTTAAACATATTTCGTAGTTGAATCCGGATAATGCAGCGTTGCAGACGAGCCGATGTCATTTGGGGCAATTTAGCTCACTGATGAAAGATTCTCATTATTGGTTGATTGTCTGTTATGAGTTTAAACTTCCGGCCAAATAAATATTCATGGAAACGTTGCATAGAGAAAACAATTGCGAGAGCCTCTCTATCCAGCTGCGAGTAATTTCTCCCTGCTATCGTTAAGGCTCTAGATGCGTACGCAATCGGCTTTTCTTGGCCACAGACTACATGAGACAGAACCCCCGCGATTCCAGTTGGACTCGCATCACATGCTAACTGTAGTTCTAACTCCGGGTCATAGGGTGTCAATACCCTGTCACTGGCCAATTCTTTTTTTAATTCGTTGTAGGCGGTTTCACAGCTATCAGTCCAGTAGAATCGAACCCCGTTTTTCAACAAATGCCTTAGCGGTGTGGATATTGACGATATGTTCGGTATGAAACGAGCATAATACATTATCATGCCTAAAAAACGCCTCACTTCATCAACCGTATGTGGCGTTGGCATGTTCAAAATAGCGGATATTTTTGACGAGGATTTCATTATTTTATTAAACGCAATAATATGCCCCAAAAATTCGATGTTCTCCTTAAAGAATAAGCACTTATTACTATTAAGGTGCAAGTCAAAACGTTCTAATTGCGACAAACATGCCTTTAAATTGGAAATACAATCTTCCATCGAATTTCCATGGACAATTATGTCATCGAAATAAGATTCAGTCTTCGGTACGTCCCGCAAGATCTGATCAATTATCTTATTAAATTCTGCCGGTGCAGTTTTAATACCAAAAGATAAGCGTCGCATTTTATAAGTTCCCCGATGAGTAGAAATTGTCTGTATGTTACTCGATTCCTCATCCACTGGGATATGCTAATATGCCTTATATAAGTCGAGCCTGCAAAAATATTTCGAACCCCGAAGGCTATTGAAAATGTTGTCAATTCTACGAATCGGATAATGCGCATAAACAAGGCGCTGGTTCACACCCACTTTGTAGTCTACACATAGTCTAACGCCCCCGTCGGCTTTCGGTATTACTACTAAAGGCGAGCCCCAATCGGTATTATCTGTTTTCTCTATAATTCCATCTTTCTCTAAGACATCTAACTCATCTTCAACCCGTTTAATTAGCGCATAGGGAATTTGCCTTTCTTTATTGTAAATTGGTGTAGCCCCCTTCCTCAATTCCAAACAAACCTTATATTGTTGTGTGCAACCAATTTTTTGCTCGAATACGTTAGAAAAATCTCTCATAATATCATTAACAGCTCTTACCTGGTTTACATCTGTTTGACAATTATTGTTGTCTAAATCAATCAAATTTATTTTTAATCGCCTTATCCACAAACGGCCCAATAATGCAGAACACATGTCAGGAACAATGTAGATTTCATCCGTTATGCAAGCATTATTATATTTAGCATTTACCTTTATTTTACCATCAGGGACAAATGTGGTCTGCGTATAGGACCGGAACGTAATATTAGTGGGCTTTAATGGCGTATTTAATTTTAATTTGTTGAATTGACTCCTAGGTAGGAATGTAAATCTGATCCAGAGTCCACCTCGAATTTTACCATTTTACCTTCGATCTCGACTTCGGTATAGTAACGCTCAGAACAATTCATATTGTTATTTTGATATATGCTAACTACCTTGCACACGCCATGTTCGTCATCATGATGTATTTGATTTGTTAAGCTTTTATTAAACATGTTTTATTCCCCTGACGTTTTGCTTAGGGCAGAAATACAAACTTTAGCAACATGCCCTTTTTTGTTGCACTCCTTGCACCTTAGTCTGTCTTTATTGACGTAACAATCTTTAACGTAATGTTTATCCCTACCACACCGCAAGCATAATCCTTCTATTCCTAGTTTTTTGTAAAACGTTCTGTCTTGACTATGCCCTTTCGATGATTGCCTACTTGTGTTTTTGCTTTTATAATTTTTTCGTTTAGAAATTTGATTTATAGTTGTAGTTGTTGTTGTTTTCAACCCCATTTCCTTAGAATCAGTTTTCGCTGCTTCCATAGCTTGCGCCTTCGACACAATGTCTTCAAAATTAGACGATTCTGATTGCAGAAGTTGTTCTCGCACATTGCCGTCCAAAATGCCGCGAATGAATTGCGCACGTAAAAATATTTCTGCAACCGATGTTTTACACCTGCACGATGCCACAAACTCGCAATCACCTATGTCCGCACGTAACGATGCTACAAATTCTGCTATGGATTGGCCCTCTGCCTGATACTTTGTCAGGAACTGGTGTTGCTTTACCAACACATTTTTTTTGGAGACAGGTGTTTCTCTAAAAGTGCCAGCAGATCGTCGTATGGAACCTCGTTTACCGCTTTTGGTGCTGCTAGTGCGCTGGCCGTCTTAAAAAGTTTTGCTCCCATCGAATTTAACAGCAGCTTAGCGCAATACTCCTTGTTTTCAGAAATGTTTTTCATCTCTGTGTAATTTTTAAATCATAGCAGATAATTTCTGAACGACTCCTTGGCACTGTCATATGCCTCAAAATTTGGCAATAAAGCGGCATTCGTGATGGCGGGTGTTTGTACTGCACCTCGCCCTTGTGTAACCATCTGCATCATTTGTGCAATGATGTTTTCCTGCGCCTTCATAAATTCCGCAAACTGTTCTTGATTCATTGCGCATTTGTTGTAATCCTCTAGAATTCTTAATATCCTCGTCGCCAAAATCGGTGGTGACCGTACTCAAAATGTACAATAAAAAGGGGTTCAACACGTGGCGTAACTTGTATATAAAAAGCATGAGGTTTTATTCTCGAAACATCTCTAACTACTTCATAAAGAATTATTTACAAAAGAAGAAAAAAAATAAAGTTGACAGATAATGAAAAAGGGTTGCCAGATTTGTATACTACATATGTGCTATAGCTAATATTTACAAATGAGATCTTATAAAGATATTAAAACAAGTGAATAATGTATTGACAGCGTATTAAGTTTTTATTTATTTACTTTGATAAATTTAAAGGAAAATGTGATAAAACCTTTATACGAAAATTTAAGAAAAATCAAACATTAGTTGAGAAAGGTATATGTTATTAAAATAGTCAGATAAGCACTACCTTTTCGGTTTGTTAATTTTATATTAATTTCATATTAATTTATTACATTCTCTTATTAGCAAATAAGACGAATTTTTATTTCTGTTTAAATACTCTTTCGTATCCCGTTTCTTCATGGATGAGATATGTTGGATATCTTCAAGGTTTATCATTTATTGTTTTAAGAGTTTTGTTTTGGATGATCTGAAGACGATTTAGATGGCATCTTGCAGCAGAGCTCCAAATGGGACACGCGTGGTTTTTATTGTTATAGTTTAGATAAGAACGTATCTTTATTCTATTAGCTTTGGAACATATTTCATGAATATGATTTTTGAAAATTAGTTTTTTATCTAAGACTACTCCCAGATATTTAACTTCTTCTGTTATTGTTACTGAGTTGTTTCCAATTTCTAGTTGACGTCTAGGTAGTCTCTTTGGAGATTTATTAAATGGGAATATTATTGATTGTGTCTTGTTTGGGTTAATCTTAATTTTCCATTTACGAAGGTAATTCATACAACTTGAGAATCCTTTTTCCATTTTCTTCATAAGTGCGCTTGTGAGTTTGCTGGAGAAAATTAAAGCTTTGTCATCTGCATAATACGTGATATTGAAATTTTTGGTAGTACGAAAATCTGAAATGTATATCGCGTACAACAATGGAGACAAAACTGTACCTTGAGGTAGGCCTGCTGTAATAGTTTTTGTTGATGAAGTTACATGATTTGTGACAACCTTAAAAGTTCTGGAATCAATAAAAACAGCGATTATTTTGCAGAGATATTTTGGTATATTTGCATTGAGCAATTTGTGGAGTAAACCGTTATGCCAGACGGTGTCGAAGACCTTCCCAATGTATAATAATATAAGCCCAGTTGATTTTCTGCTCCTCTTGTTAGCTAGAATATGCTTTTTAATTCGGTTTATTTTGTGAGTTGAGCTATGCTCCTTCCTAAAACCGAACTGTTCCCGAACAACTATCGAGTTGTTTTCAGCATATTCGTTAAGTCGAGTATAGATAAGTTTTTCATAAATTTTTCCTAAATTGCTAAGTAGGCTTATAAGTCGATAAATACGCGGGTTATGCTTTGGTTTGTTTGGTTTGCAAATGGCTACCACTTTACCATTTTTAAATATATTAGGGAAGTAGTTCAATTTAATACAGCTATTGAAAATAATTACAATCAGTTTTGCAGCTTTTATAGGAAGTTTTTTTTTGTAACAGATTGGAGACTTTGTCGAAACCGCGGGATTTCGTGACTTTTAGTGCTGATAAAATGTTGCTTACCTTATTGAATGTAGTAAGTTTTGCAGTTTGGGGGATATAATTTCTGAATTGATTAAATCGTCAATTGTGTGTTTGAAGTTAGCGGTAAGCTTATTAGCTTGAGCAAATGTATTTGCTAGAATTTCAGCTTTATCAGTGTCCGATACTATTTTGGTATCTCCTACTTTTATAAGTGGCATTGTATTTTTACCTTTTCCACGCAAACTTCTGCTCAATTTCCAGAATTTATCATGGCGATTGGAGATGTTCAAGAAAGTGTAAAGAAAAATAAAGAAAATTTAGCTGAGCACGAAGGCGAATTTAAGGCGACATTAAAACAAAATGAAAATTAAATAAAAAAATTACTTGAGGCTATTGAAAAAAGATATAACGAAAGATTAAAAAAATTGGATTAAGCACTAAACACCAGTGACTTAAATATAAAAGAAATAAAAAATTTATACGGTGCAATAAATGATCAACACAATAAAAATAAAGAAATGAGTAACGTAGTTGAAGAAAAAAACAAATCAATATGTAAAGAAATAAAAAAGACAATCGAAGAAGCAACCGCCAAAACAAGTAAGATATCATTTTCAGATGTATTAAAGAAAAACATAGTTATGTCAGATAGAATTAACAAAACCCGCTTATTAAAAACCAAAGGAAAAGCAAGATGTCGTTAAAACCAAAGAAGATTTGAATAAGAGAGTCAACCCCACCAATTTAAAAATTGTAAATGTAGAACAGAAAAAAATGGAACGGTTGTAATTCAGAGTGAAAGTAACGAAGAAAGAGAAAAAAAAAAGAATCATTACAATCTACCATGGGTGAAGAGTATGAAATTAAGGTTCCAAATAAAATAAAAATGAGAATAAAATTAACTGGAATGTCATTTAAACTAACGGAAAATGAGATTATTGAAAAACTTAAAAATAAAACGAATTCCTTAAGAATAGCTACCTGAATGTAATTAAAGTATATGAAATTAAAAGAAATAATCATATAATATATGATGCAATAATTAAGATCAATAATGAATCATACACCAAAGTTATGACAGCGCAAAAAGTTAACATTGGATATGAAAAATGTAAAGTGTACGATGGCACTGATATTATCCGCATTTAAAAGCAGAGGTTTTAACAATAAATCGGCTGAATGCAAAAATCAAGAGGTATGTCACAAGAGTCATGGAAGTCACAGATCGAAAGAATATAACAATGATCTGATAATTAAATGCATTTACTGTGTGAGAATAAATAACAGACTAAACCTTGGTTTGGATAAGAATCATATAACAACCAGCAAAGAATGTCCGGGGCTCCAGAAAAAGTTAAACGCAAAGAGAAGAAGATGTAGATTAATGGCTTAACAATCAACGCAAATAAATCGCATATATACAAATATACAAGGACTTATAAATAATTACAATCAACTTGAAATAATAGTAGAAACAAGTAACCCTGAATTTGTCATATTATCGGAAACGCATTTAACAGAAGTAGTGAACAATGAAGAAACGCTGCTTAGAGGTTATAATCAATTTGCAACATTATCCAACTCAACGAGGACAGGAGGAGTTAAATTGTATTTTAAAAAGAAGTGGAAAGTAAAAAAATTGTTGAAAAACCATTGATTCAAAAATATGGATATCTGTGTACCTGGCAAAATATTATAGCAATCAAATTCTAGTCGCAGGTGTATACAGATCCCCAAGTAGTGCCGAAAGCGAGTTCTTAACTGTCTTTGAAGAAGTATTAGAAGAAATATCGGAAATAAACTGCGATATAATAATAGCTGATGCTTTTAATATAGATTGGAATAAAGGTTTTAATAAAAACAAAATTAAGTGCTTGCTAGATGATACTGGTCTTAAACAAATAATGAAAGACTTTACAAGAACAACGCAAGACTCAAAAACAATATTTGATTACATTGTAACAAATAATAGCAGTATAACGGCAAACATTAATATTTCAAGCAAAATTTCAGATCATGAAGCAATCGATACAATAATAGATAACGCAAATTATAATATAAATGATAACAAATATATAGAAATAGAATTATTTAAATATAACAAATCAAAATATAATAGAGAAATATTGAATATACAGCAAATAAGTAAAAGTAATGATATAAATAACAACGTATATCTGTTTGATAAATACTTAGAAAATGCAGTGAAAAAACTTACAATAAAGAATACAATAATACAGAAATGTGAGTGCAATTGGTTTAACGAAGAGCTTAGACGCCTAAAAAGTGATAAAATTTCCAAATACCAAAACTACAGAATACCATTGAGGCATGGGCTAGTTAGAAGTCAGTACGAAATCTATATAAAATTAAAATTGAAACTCCAAAAAATAACTATTTAAATAACAGGATTAAAAATGTTCATGATCAAAAAGAAATGTGGAGACATATAAAAAAACTCATTTTAAAGAAACACAAAATGAAATTCGAATTGTGATATATAACCAAATAGAATATAAAAAAAATTATAAAATAGCTAATAATTTTAATAAATATTTTAAAACCCTTATTGAAACCATAAGAAATACTATAAATAATGTGCAATATATGAACAGAATACCGCCGATAAACTCGAAGTTTAAATTTCGTACAATAACATTAGATGAGTTAAGAATAATATGTAAAAACCTAAAAAATAAGCCGGACTATGAAAAATTTTCCAGTAACATTATAATGAATAGTTGGAATATTGTAGGAAGAATAATGCTTGATATAATTAATAAATCGTTGGAAACGGGAGTATTCCCTGAAAACTGGAAGACATCATTGATAACACCTGTTGCAAAAGTCGCTAAAATAAGAAAATGTGAAGACTTTTGTCCAAATAACATGCTAAAAAGTTGTGAAAAGATTTTAGAAAAGGTGGTAAGGGAAAAACTAGAGAATATATGGAATACAACGAATTATTATCAAAATATCAATCTGGACTCCGTAGGAAATTTTCCTGTGAAACTGCAGTTAATTATTTAGTGAACCGATGGAAAAAAACTGAAAAAAATAATAGAAGATTCGAAACAATTGATAGAAACATACTTCCCCAAAAACTATATGGATACGGAGTTACAGGAACAGAACTAAGATGGTTTAAGTCATATTTAACAAACAGAAAACAAGTCACGAGAGTAAACAACGTTACATCTAATATAAACACTAATGATTTCGGAGTCCAACAAGGTTCAATACTAGGAGCATTATTATTTATTATATCATAAATGATATGCCTAATATGGTGAAAAAGTGCGAGATTTTTTTATACGAATAAAATATTTAGAATTCGTTATCGACAAGGATTTGAAATTTAAAAGTCATATAGAATACATTTGTAAAAAAAAATAGGAAAAAAAATAGTTTTTTTTAAAAGGACCAGAAAACAAATTTTTATTATAACGTCTATATATATATATATATATATATATATGTAACACTTTAATAAAACCACATTTCGAATATGGATCGACAGTACTTTTCGGCTGCAGAAATTACAAAATAGAGCAATGAGAACAATATTGAAATGCAACAGATATACACCTATTCAATTCATGCTAGACTTCCTGAAATGGCTCAATATAGAGCAAAGACTTAAACTAAACACCATAAACTTCATTAATAAAATAAAAAGGGAAGAAGCACCAGAATACCTTAAAGAACAATTATTATATGTAAGAGACGTTCAATCATACCATCTTAGAAATGTGGAAAATTTCAGAGTTGAAAGAGTATCAATAACAACAATGCAACGATCGCTTTTCCACAAAGGATACTTTACAATGCCCTGCCAAACTTTGTAAAATGTGAAAATAATTTAAAATTGTTTAAAAAATATATTGTAGATTTTGTAAAATATAATGTGTAATTGGAGAAGATAAGAAAAATAGAATCATATAATATGTTATTGTTTAGATGAGTAGTTAAAATCGCTAAATTATTTTTATAAATTTATATTTTGCTCAGTGTATCATATGTTCAATTGAATTTGTTATCGTTTATAAAACGTCTTGAGTTGAAGACTAATATGTAACGGGATTAAAAGTTTTCTGATTTTGGTATAAAACACATTTTGCTAAGTAATAATGCGTTTCCATTTACGTGATTTTGTCTAAAACACTTGATTTGCTCAAATCAAGCGTTTTGCTACTTCATTTCCCATACATTTTTCATTCTACCAAAACCACTTAAATCACTTGATTTCTTTCAAATCATGTCGAAAATGTATTTTTTCGAACTGATTTTGTCTTTGCAACACTGTGTTGTGTCTGGGATATTCAAGTGTAGCTCCGTGTTATCTATTCAGATTGGATGTTTTTATCGAAAAAGTGACATTTATTTTAAAGTTTCTTAAAATAATATACTTCTTAGTACAAGAACTGTGTTTAAAAGAACATATAATTATATATTTGTAAAAGCAAAAACAAACAAAAGCACGAACTCGATTTTTTACAAAAATAAAATAAGGGATGTTTTTCAATAACGGAGAAAAGTGTCAGTGTTGTGTCACTAATTCGAATATACAAAACAGTTTTGCTCAATGGAAACACTTCGAAGTGTTTTCCTCAAAACTAGTTGAAATCAAGTCAATGGAAACATAGTATAAAATCTTGTCACATTCCTTTTATTTATTTATTTATTTATTTTGGTACCTTCTGCAGCAAAACTTAAGTCTTAAAGTAGCAAAAGTTTACAAACCGTTATTTTAATATTTGTTATAACAATAGTATAAAAATCAGGATATAAAACAAACATTGTCACAACTAAAATAAAATTGCAATAAAATTAACGATAAGAATTATACATATTAAATTAAAAATACTTAATTATAAGAGGTTAAGACAAATAAATGGATAGAAGGTCATAAAGAGTTTTAATCAGTTATTGTTATTTCAATCACCTAATTGTAGCTAAGAATAATATTGTAAAATTCGCCAGTTTTTAATGCAATAAAGCATTTTGTCAACGCAAAAGGTTGTACATACAATAAAAATTGTTTTTTTTATTTTTACATTGTGTTCTTGCTGTTGTAAGTAACAAAATTGGTTTGTTATTAAGCAGAACGAATCAAGGATTGTTCTGATTTTAAAACAAAAGATCTACAAATATATTCAGGTTCAGGTTCTTTCAACAAGCGCAAGGCAAATAAACTAAAAGATCGCTTGCTTTGTGTGCAAGAGGATATGGAAAATTGTAACTTTGATTCCTTAGATGAAGCCGCCTTATCTGTTAAACAAGAATTGCAGGAAAAATTATATGGAGATTTCGAAATTGCTCATGATCGGCTGGAGCGAGAAGATTTTGCCGAAATGGAAAGCAGTTTACCGGCAGAAGTTTCCTGCATATACACATCAACAAAAACGACACTAACTCGAAAAATTTTAGCACTTCGGCTCAAAACTCAGCACCCACAATTGGTAAGACAATCTACTATTAATGATTCGCAGCCATCATATCTGCTGCCTGTTCAAAAAACGCGGTTGCCGATTATACAAATTCAAACATTTAATGAAGTTTACACAGAATGGCCGGATTTCTTTTTAATGTTCGAGACAGTAATCGGTAGTGATGAAAGTTTGTCAAAGATAGAAAAATATCAACACCTTAAAACATGCTTAGCCGGCCCTGCACTGGATGCCATACGATCGCTGGAAATAAGTGAAACTAACTTTGATAAAGCTATTGAAATACTTATAAATAGATTTGATAATAAACGTTTATATTTTCAGGCACATATAAGAGACATTGTGGCAATGGACAAGGTTGAGGCTGGATCAATTGAAAAGTTGAGGCATTTAAGCGATAGTGTAAATTCTCATCTAAGATCTTTACTTATAATGGGAACTAAAGAGCAAATAGCTGATTGCTTGCTGATTCATATAGTAGATCGTAAACTGAATGTTGCAACACAAACAAAATGGGAAGAAACTACACCTGCCAATGAAATACCAACATGGAGCTAATGGCAAAGTTTTTACAAAATAGATGTCAAACTATGGAGAACGTGGAAAATGCTGTGGTACATGAAACATCAAACAAACAGGTGGGCTCTAAACATAATTATTTTAATAACAAAACCAAAAGGGCTTTTGTTGTTTCGACAAACTCACAAAAGGTATGTCCCATTTGCAATTCTGAGTCACATGCAATTTATAATTGCTCAACATTTCTGTCAAAAACACCATCAGAAAGATTCAAAGGAATTAAACGTTTTAATTTGTGTTTAAATTGCCTCAAAAAAGGACATGCTATAAAGACATGTGTTTCAAACAGTTGTCGGCATTGCTCCATAAGGCACGACAGTTTGCTTCATTTGGAAGCAATACATAATTCACAAAAAAAAGAAGTGCATTGTCCGGTAGGTGTGATTTCTAGTAAGGATTTAAATTTCACTCATAATTTTGAACCCTCAACTTCATCAAAAAATATAATTTCTAAAAATTTATTGCCACAATCGTCCTTGATAGCATCCAGCAGTCAGATGGAAAAAGAACTTGATAATAAAACAACAATATTAGCTACTGCTATAGTTCTAGCTTAAAATATCGCTGGCTCTTTTATTCCTGGCAGAGCCATTCTCGACTCAGCCTCTCAAGCTCATTTTGTTACAATAAATTTTGTTAATAAGTTACAACTCAAACCCAAGCGATCAACTACACATATTTCTGGCATTGGCCAACCAAATTTTACTTCTGGTTAAACTGTCAATATTTTCATTTAATCGAGAATATCAAACAAATCAGCATGGTTAACTACTGTTGTAGTACAAGCTATCGTAGAGCACCAGCCTCAAATTTCAATAGACATTTCAACGTGGAACATACCTCACAACATTCAATTAGCGGACCCATTATTTTACAAATCACAACAAATTGATCTGTTGATCGGTGGAGATCTATTTTTTGAGTCACTGTGCGGTGGAAAGGTTCGAATTGGGCCAGAAATGCATCTTCTTCAAAATACGGAATTTGGCTGGGTCGTTGCTGGTGGGGGTTTACAGCTACAAAAGAGCAAAAAATGCCTGTTAAACGTTGTTGCAAACGAAAAAATTAAAATTGAAAATAATTTGGTTGATCTAATCCGCCGGTTCTGGGAAATTGAAAATAATCTTAATGTTGTTTCAAAAACAACAAGGGAGGAAATTGAGTGTGAAAACTATTTTCTAAAAACATTCTCAAGCATTTGCCTTCAGGCGAGTATACTGTCCGATTACCGTTTAAAACCAGCACAAAGGAACTCAGTGAATCATATCAACAGGCGCTTTGTCGTTTTAAAAATTTGGAAAAACGTTTAAACCACTCACAAGATATGAGAAATCAATATAGCTTGTTCATTAAAGAATATATCAATCTTCAACACATGTTGTTTAATATCGCTCTCACAGGAGTAATATGTAAAATGTATCGCTGCATTAGAGTGTCAATTTAATCGGGGAAAAAATAGCACGATATTTTTCTTAAATTAATTAATTTAATTCAATATTCCCGTGGCTTGTTTTGATAATTATTTCTGCCAAAAAATTAACAGTAACAGTTTTTGCTAACAAAATATAAAGAAATAAATAATGAATAAAAGAAAATTATTTCTGCAAGAAAAAAAAAAATAAAATAATAGTTTATTCCTGGTAAAAAATAAATAAAAACAGTAGTTTATTAAGCATACGATCCTACAGTGTGCTTGACTTGGCTCTCGGATATTTTTTTTGTAAGAATCAAAAAATTATTATTATTATAAGTTCCTGTTGATGATTCTTATAGGAACAAATCGTCTAAAATATAGTAAACAAAAAATATATTTTGCATTTCATTGTTAAGAAGTGCCGGCTTATGCTGGGAACACAATTGGAACGAACGACGAATTTTTCGTTGCGCATATTCGCCGTCAAAAATAAAACACATTGGTGTATATGAAAATTAACACAACACCGCCGTCGACGAAATTCGTCGTGCGTGACGAACTCTCCGATAGATTTATTTCTATTTCTTACGCCGACGAACGACGACTAAATTGGAGCAGGGTTGCCGTTTCTCCTTTCAGCTTTTAAATATATTAGTAAATAAAGTTATTTTTACCTTAATTATTGTTTATTTCTTAATATACATCATTAAGTTAAACATCCACAATTATTTTCCATAAAATTGCTTTCTAATGGCTTTTTCTTAATGCTTAATTTTTTGTATTACTATTTTTTGTTCTATGGTAACACTTTTTTGTTATAGACAGTAAACAATGTTGTTTATTATAACAGCTGTAACTTTTTCGTCCTAATTGTGCGCCACATTGCGAATGTACGCAGCGAACTTTTACAGATGAATTCGTCGTGCAAGACGAAATTCGTCGTACGTTCCAATTATGTTCCCAGCAATAGTCCACTTTGAGCCGCCGCTGAACTGATATTAACTCAGAGGCCGCCGGCGTTAATTTTTCGGCTTAAGACGACTCTTTGCCGCCGCCGTTATAGCCTTCTTACACTGATCAACATCAACCATCAATTTGCGAAGATGTTAACATCCTCCCATAAGAAATACACAGGGCTAAAAATCAACATCTTAAAAAAATGTTCCCCTCTCATTTTGTTTCTCCTTACATCTTTTGATAATTTTAGTGTCATCACTAGAAAAATGACAATAATTTCGATACTCTGGTGGCATCACTAATGAAATTGCGTTGGAAATGTAAATAAATATTTTTGAACAAAAATGAGCGGCACACATAAGTTTTTGTTTTTAAATTGGTATCTTTAATTAAATAAAAACGAAAAATAAAAATCAAAAAATAAAAAAATAAAATGTTTTTATTTTATATATATTATTTATTTTGGAAATCTTTCTCGAAAATGTTCCAAAACGGCTTTTTCTTCATCTTCTTCTTCATGGATGGTTTTGCATTATTTCCATCCATCGCATTAATAACTGAGTTGGTTCTTTCAGAGTCACATTTAAACCAATTATTAATATGTCCCCGAAATCAATTTTTTTTAATCTTATTTTTACTACTAAGAACTATGCGTCGTTCAATTATATGTTTTTACAGCTGAGTTGATAGTATATGTTAGATGTTGTCAATGTAAACGAATGTTTCACATTTTCTACATCTTCCATGCGTTTCGCCGAAATGTTAGTCAGTGTAAAATGCCTATTATTCGCTAACGAAGAAAAACTAAGTTGTGCTGCCAGACTACGCTAATAGGATGAATGGAATTGAAAAAAAAAAATATATATATTTTACCACACCCTGAAAATAAATTTATTTTAACAAATAAACAAATTTCTTAATCATTATATTTTTAGAAATGAAATTGTTTTAAAAATGCTAAAAATATATTTTAATATGTTGTCTATAAAATATTTTAATATGTGGCCCAATATAAGTTTAATTATACACTCTAATATACAGTGTATTATATATGTTAAGTTGAATGGATATGCGCATATTTTATATCGAATAGTTTTATTTTTACTAGTTAGTTATCAAAAACTAAATATATACTGCCTTACGCATAAAAAACAATTTTGTTTAAAATTTTTTTTAAATATTATATTACAGATTTTTTTTAAATACATAGTAAAACCGACTTATAGTATGTTTCCACGGCACCTGCTTCGCTCTCTATTCTTGCTTCACACTCCAATCATGAGCGAATCAACTTGCTTCGCCATACAAAACTATGAGAGCGAAGCTGGTAGATTCATATTGAATCTACTTGCGAAGCATGAACAATTTCTGTCTTCTCTTATTTTTATTGCAAGTTTATCCGAACTAGCTGTATAAAATGTAAACAAAAAGAGAAAAATAATGTTAAAAGTGGTGTGTGGATATGTGTACTATAAAAAACAATTAATTTCATTAAAATTTTAAATGTAATAAAATTAATTACAACGAAAAATAAAGTTTTTGAACAAATTTTTTAAAATTTAAATCAGTTTTTGTGCAGACGTCCAATAGAAGCATGTAGTAAGTATCGTGTAAGCGGCATGCTTCGCAATCATGATTCGATCCTATATAATGGTATATATGTATACACGCGGAATATATTTTGAGATATAAGCGAAAACTAAAGTTATAAATTTAAGCGATTTCATAAAATTTTATAAGTTTTCCTCTTTATAACTTTTTTCGTACATTCTTTAGGGAAACAAGAAACAATCATGTTTTGGAAATAATAAAATGTGAGTTGCAGGAATACGGATGCGAAGTATCCATCATAGAGTTAAAATCAAAACTACACAACAACTAAATACAGGTATGTTTTTCTCTAGAAATACTGCATATTTAAATTTTTCTTTATATTATTTCCAGAGAAGAAAAAGCCCTAGTTGGACCATGCGGAGGTTCTCCATCCACATGTGGTCTCTATTACCGGGTACATAATATTCTTATTAATGAAAGTCTAGAGAGGAAACGTAAATTAAAGTAAAAATTAAATTTTAAACAAAAATGTCTTTTAACTGTACGTATTAATTTTGTATTTCTTTAAATCAAAACGAATGTTATATAATAATAGGACTAGTGTTTTATTTATTTAAAGTTTCTTATTTTAATTTTTATTTATATATTTTTTTTTAATATTAGCACGACCACATACACACATATTTTCGTAATCAAGTACAGCTTCAGCAACTATTCCACCTGCTGAAAATAAATAACAAAAACAAAAATCATTTTCAAAATGAAATATTAAAAAGGATTGATATTAAAACGGATTCATAAGATGGATGAGAAAATTAGTCAACTAAATGCACAGCTGACGAAAATTAATGAAAAAATGTACGACATTGAAAAAAAGAAAACAGAACTATTGGAAAAATGTGTAAAGAGTTCTGAAGAAATTAAAAATGCAATGGTCAACTATTTGAAAAAAATTTTGTGCAAAACTTAGGTACCTAGTTTAAGATTTTTGATATTTTTTATAACTGAAACATGACTGTGACTTTTTACTAATGTGAAGTATTTTAGTTAACTTTTTTTACCTTAACTTTAAGTATGAATTGTTTTACTTTTACAATATTTTTTTTTAATACTGATGAATTTAAATATTATAGTATATAAGTATTATTATCTTATATTTTATACACTTAAAAAAAAGAATTTTAAATAAAAATTTACCAATCTGTAAAGCAATTGCTTGCCTTATTTCCTCTCCGCTTTCGCTTATGTTTCATGTTGTGGTTGTTGAGTACTTAGAGCTTCCTGCAGCCACTGTTGATTGATGAAATCATTACTCTCGGTAAAATAGTTATGTAAAACACAACATGTCTTTACAGTAGCATTTACATTCCTAATGCTATTGTCTACGCCTTTACTGATTCTCTGAAAACGAGCTTTTAAATGGCCAAAAGCATTTTCTACAACTCTTCTGCTTTCTGACAATGCGTAGTTATAGCATCCTTCTCAGTATTGAAAAGATATGGCTTTATCACAGTTCTTGACAAACTGTGTCATACTTGCTTAAAAATAATTTGTAGTTTCCGATTAAAAGCTAGTCTTATGCCATTTTTACCAAAATCAGTTATATGATAACTTTTCAACATGGACGCTGATATCTCTGGAACAACTGCATCGATTTTCTTAAAAACTAGTGCATTTTGTTCGTCTAATATTCCTCTTTCAAAATGTGTCATACTTGTTTAGAAATAATTTTTAGTTTCCGAGTAAAGGCAGTCTTATGCCATTTTTACCAAAACCAGTTATATGATAACTTTTCAACATGGACGCTGATATCTCTGGAACCACTGCATCGATTTTCTTAAAAACTAGTGAATTTTGTTCGTCTTATATTCCTCTTTCAAAATGTCTCATACTTGTTTAGAAATAATTTTTAGTTTCCGAGTAAAAGCCATTTTTACCAAAACCAGTTATATGATAACTTTTCAACATGGACGGTGATATCTCTGGAACCACTGCATCGATTTTCTTAAAAACTAGTGCATTTTGTTCGTCTTATATTGCTCTTTCAAAATGTGTCATACTTGTTTAGAAATAATTTTTAGTTTCCGAGTAAAAGTCAGCCTTATGCCATTTTTATGCCATTTTTACCAAAACCAGTTATATGATAACTTTTCAACATGGACGCTGATATCTCTGGAACCATTTCATCGATTTTCTTAAAAACTAGTGCATTTTCTTCGTCTAATATTCCTCTTTCAAAATGTGTCATACTTGCTTAGAACTAATTTTTGGTTTCCGAATAAAAGCCAGTCTTATGCCATTTTTATGCCATTTTGACCAAAACCAGTTATATGATAACTTTTCAACATGGACGCTGATATCTCTGGAACCACTGCATCGATTTTCTTAAAAACTAGTCCATTTTGTTCGTCTAATATTCCTCTTTCAAAATGTGACATACTTGTTTAAAAATAATTTTTAGTTTCCGAGTAAAAGCCTGCCATTTTTACCAAAACCAGTTATATGGTAACTTTTTAACATGGACGCTGATATCTCTGGAACCACTGCATCGATTTTCTTAAAAACTAGTGCATTTTGTTCGTCTAATATTCATCTTTCAAAATGTGTCATACTTGTTTAGAAATAATTTTTAGTTTCCGAGTAAAAGCCAGTCTTATGCCATTTTTATGCCATTTTTACCAAAACCAGTTATATGATAACTTTTCAACATGGACGCTGATATCTCTGGGACCACTGCATCGATTTTCTTAAAAACTAGTGCATTTTGTTCGTCTAATATTCCTCTTTCAAAACGTGTCATACTTGTTTAGAAATAATTTTTAGTTTCCGAGTAAAAGCCAGTCTTATGCCATTTTTACCAAAATCAGTTATATGATAACTTTTCAACATGGACGCTGATATCTCTGGAACAACTGCATCGATTTTCTTAAAAACTAGTGCATTTTGTTCGTCTAATATTCTTCTTTCAAAATGTGTCATACTTGTTTAGAAATAATTTTTAGTTTCCGAGTAAAAGCCAGTCTTATGCCATTTTTATGCCATTTTTACCAAAACCGGTTATATGATAACTTTTCAATATGGACGCTGATATCTCTGGGACCACTGCATCGATTTTCTTGAAAACTAGTGCAGTTTGTTCGTCTAATATTCCTCTTTCAAAACGTGTCATATTTGTTTAGAAATAATTTTTAGTTTCCGAGTAAAAGCCAGTCTTATGCCATTTTTACCAAAATCAGTTATATGATAACTTTTTAACATGGACGCTGATATCCCTGGAACCACTGCATCGATATGCAGTGGTTCCACTGGAACTTCAATGTCTGACAATCTTTTTGACATTTCTGCCAATAGTGGCAATTCATCAAGGTTTTTCTTTAGTAATGACATCTCAAAAACCTGTGAATCATTGCAACTTCCAGAACTTCTAACATTGATATATAAATAGTTTAAGTTTTTATAAACAAAATTAATGTAAATTTTATGCACCTTCTTCAAAATACGGAATTTGGCTGGGTCGTTGCTGGTGGGGGTTTACAGCTACAAAAGAGCAAAAAATGCCTGTTAAACGTTGTTGCAAACGAAAAAATTAAAATTGAAAATAATTTGGTTGATCTAATCCGCCGGTTCTGGGAAATTGAAAATAATCTTAATGTTGTTTCAAAAACAACAAGGGAGGAAATTGAGTGTGAAAACTATTTTCTAAAAACATTCTCAAGCATTTGCCTTCAGGCGAGTATACTGTCCGATTACCGTTTAAAACCAGCACAAAGGAACTCAGTGAATCATATCAACAGGCGCTTTGTCGTTTTAAAAATTTGGAAAAACGTTTAAACCACTCACAAGATATGAGAAATCAATATAGCTTGTTCATTAAAGAATATATCAATCTTCAACACATGTTGTTTAATATCGCTCTCACAGGAGTAATATGTAAAATGTATCGCTGCATTAGAGTGTCAATTTAATCGGGGAAAAAATAGCACGATATTTTTCTTAAATTAATTAATTTAATTCAATATTCCCGTGGCTTGTTTTGATAATTATTTCTGCCAAAAAATTAACAGTAACAGTTTTTGCTAACAAAATATAAAGAAATAAATAATGAATAAAAGAAAACTATTTCTGCAAGAAAAAAAAAATAAAATAATAGTTTATTCCTGGTAAAAAATAAATAAAAACAAAAGTTTATTAAGCATACGATCCTACAGTGTGCTTGACTTGGCTCTCGGATATTTTTTTTGTAAGAATCAAAAAATTATTATTATTATAAGTTCCTGTTGATGATTCTTATAGGAACAAATCGTCTAAAATATAGTAAACAAAAAATATATTTTGCATTTCATTGTTAAGAAGTGCCGGCTTATGCTGGGAACACAATTGGGACGAACGACGAATTTTTCGTTGCGCATATTCGCCGTCAAAAATAAAACACATTGGTGTATATGAAAATTAACACAACACCGCCGTCGACGAAATTCGTCGTGCGTGACGAACTCTCCGATAGATTTATTTCTATTTCTTACGCCGACGAAAGACGACTAAATTGGAACAGGGTTGCCGTTTCTCCTTTCAGCTTTTAAATATATTAGTAAATAAAGTTATTTTTACCTTAATTATTGTTTATTTCTTAATATACATCATTAAGTTAAACATCCACAATTATTTTCCATAAAAATGCTTTCTAATGGCTTTTTCTTAATGCTTAATTTTTTGTATTACTATTTTTTGTTCTATGGTAACACTTTTTTGTTATAGACAGTAAACAATGTTGTTTATTATAACAGCTGTAACTTTACTTCCAATTAGCAACGGTCTGGCTCTGAGCACCTGTCCCCATGAAGGCTGGTGCCAACCCTCGCATGACTTCCCTGCTTGCATAGATAACCATAGGACCTTTGAGTTGACTACACATACGGGTGGAGATAGCGGCTATGAGTGGGGACCCATTTCGCATGGACAAAACTAATACGAAAAAGACCACAAAGGCCAACCCTAAAAGGGAGCTGGTTGTATTGCAATGGCAAAACTTGGCAATCCATAAACAAACTTCGTCTGTGACCTCTACCTCCAGACCACAGCTGGGTGCAGCGACTCTGTTGTCTGCCTCGACATCCCGCACCGCAATCCCCAAGGGTTGCGTAATGCCCTCTTCGAGCACCACAATCACTCCTGCTACAAAACAGAGTGAAAGAGGGGCTCCCCCGCATATTGGTCCAACTACTGATGTAAGGGCATTGGTTAAGCCAGCCCAAACAACTGGTAGTCTGGGCCCTAGCACGTCCTCCTCTTCTCGTGCAGACATCAAAAGGTCGACGCGGGCGTATAGGACCAGAAGATCTGCCTACCGGATCCTGCAAAAGCTTGGTGGGCAAGATCCGAACACTTTGTCTGAAAAGGACCAGACTAAACTTAAATGGGCCAAACAGTACTTGGATTCTCGCCCTCAACCTAATTTTGCACCTCAAAAACGACAAAGGTCGGCTGAGGAAACCCTCAACTGCCTAAAGGGCCAAAAACTTTAACATCCAAACCGGTGTCCTCACGTCCCCTTAGCGAGATAGTTAAGGATAGCCTCGTCTTGGCTATAATAGACACTGGTAAAAGTGACGGGACTATATCTCCAGATAATTGGAGGTTAGTCCCAGCGGCTCTTCGCAGAGTCTCTAAGGACATAATTTCAGCCAATCCTGGCCCCTCCCCCTCATGCCGTGATACGGGCTGGTATCAGGGGCATGTTAAATTGATCGCTTGTGCTGATCAATTCTCAGCGGACCTGTACAAGCAGGCAATAGACAGCCTAGGTGAAATCTGGTCGGGTGCTGAGCTCTTAGCTTTATCAAAAGATCAGATTTCGCCCGAATCCCGGCAGATCCCTCTACTCCGGATGAAATTCTGGAGCTGATTAAACTCAGCAATAAAGAGCTGCCTACGGCCGACTGGAAGGTCGCTAAAGTAAGCAAGCCAAAGGGCCACTTCCGTGACGCTATCAGTGTTATTAACGCCGAGTCCCTCGCCCCACTTAACGCCTGTAAGGAGGAGATCAACTACGGTTTCGACTCGATCTCTCTCAGGATCTATAAGGGGGATAATATAGGGAAAAATTCTAAACCTCCCACGGAACCTCTGGTACCAGAGGTTGCCGATGGACAAACTAAACCTTTACAATTGGCTCCGGCCTCCATGTGCGGTTCAGATATGTCGGATGACACAAGAAGTGTCATCTCTTCATCTGAGCTGGCGACTTTTTCCGGCAAATGAGTCTCGGATCCGAATACCTGGCAAAAAGCGAGGAATCACTCCGGTCTGAGGGCGATTCCGACGCTACCCTTACGGCCAAAAATAATGATGATGAGGGTTGTGCAAATTAACCTTCATCATTCCATCGCTGCTTTTGCGGCCTTACTCCTCCGCCTGTCACAGAAAGGAGAGGATATTGTTCTGGTCCAGGAACCATGGGTTATTAGTGATCGGGTTTCCGGACTATTAACGCTTTCTTTCTTCGCAGATTCAGTGACAGAGACAGCGTTGCCATAGCAGTGGAGACGGGCTCGAAGGATGTCTGGGTGGTCTCCAGTTATATGGGCCATGATCATGGTAATTCACCACCACATGACCTGCTAAAGCTTCTGGTTGCAGAGGCTAACAACAGTCAAACGCCGGTTATCATTGGGGCCGATGCTAACGCTCATCACCATATGTGGGGCAGCACGGATGTCAATGAACGGGGTGAGTCTCTTGTTGATTTTATATTATTTTATGACTTAAGTATTGTCAATAGGGGAAGCGAGCCTACCTTCGTCACTACGAGTAGAAGGGAGTTTCTCGATCTTACCTTGACAGGTGGTGGCTGGTCTGATATTGTCAGAAATTGGAGTGTCTCTCAAGAGTGCTCCTTTTCTGACCATAGGTATTTATCTTATAAATTAGATCTGGAATCAGTAGGTTCCGTAGTGTCTCACTCCTACATAAATAGGAAACAAACGGACTGGAATAAATTTCGGTCCATTTTAGAGCTTGGCCTAAGGCCTGCTCCCTTCAAGATTAATGACCACTGCGATATTGATCGGGCGGTTGAATTCTTGACCTTGCAGATATGCTCTGCGGCGAAAGCGGCCTGCAATCCACCGAAGCCAAGGGGTAAACCGAAACCCCTTTGGTGGAATACGGAGATTGCAGAGCTACGTAAGGAATGTAGAAGACTCTTTAATAGGGCCAAAAATAGTGGAAACTGGCTGCCCTACAAGGATAAACAAAGGGAGTTTAAGTATGCCATACGTAGATCCAAAAGAGCCTCGTGAAAAAATTTCTGTGGCAACATAGAAAGCTCGTCCGAAACCAGCAGGCTACGCAGGATTCTTAGCACGTCCCCGAGAGTTATTGGGAGTATTTAGAAGCCGGACGGTAAATGGTCGGACTCTGTAATCGATACCTTGGAGACGCTGCTTTATACTCACTTCCCTGGTAGTGAAGGGATTGACGAAGCGATGGGGATTGAGAATTCCGCGTCGGTTTTTCCACCCACTTTCGGGGTGACCAATGCTCACTTAGAGTGGGCCATCATGTCGTTTGATGCCTTTAAGTCTCCTGGAATTGACAATATCATTCCAGCGGACTTGCAGCATGGCATAGACAACATAAAACCATGAATATTGCAAATCTACAATGCTTGCCTGGAAGATACTTACATGCCCATAGGTATGCGTCTAGCCCGAGTTGTTTTCATCCCTAAAGCGGGGAAGACATCTCCTTTTAAACCCAAGGACTTTAGGCCCATAAGCCTGTCGTCCTTCTTACTCAAAACGCTGGAAAGGATTCTTGATCTTCAGATCAGGAACTCCATAAATCCCGCGCTCATTTCTAACTCGCAGCATGCCTACACGAAAGGGAAATCTGTGGAAACAGCGCTGCATGTGTTATTATCCGATGTTGAAAAGTCCCTTTCAAATAAGGAATTCACGCTTGCAGCGTTTCTTGACATAGTGGAGCTTTCAATAACGTCTGCCCCAATGCCGTTATAAAGGCCCTCTTGGATCTCGATCTTGATACAAATCTGGTGGGATTCATTGCACAACTACTGAAGACACGTATAATCGCGTCCACTTTGGGAAATGATCACGTTGAAAGGGTAGTGAAAAGAGGCACTCCACAAGGTGGCGTATTGTCTCCCCTCATCTGGAATCTGGCAGTCAACACGCTGCTACGACGACTGGACCAAACGGGTAATAGGGTGATAGCTTATGCTGATGACATTGCTATCGCAGTCTCTGGGAAGTACCTGACAACACTCACAAAACGGATGAACTATTCGCTAATGTTCTGTCTCAATGGTGCTGCGATTTTGATCTTGCTGTTAACCCCGGCAAAACGGAGGTTATGCTCTTCACACGGAGATACAAGATCCCGAATTTTACTGCACCTAGGCTGAATGACATTGTGCTTAGTGTAAGTAAAAGTGTGAAATACCTTGGGGTGATACTTGACCCCAAACTTCAATGGAAGGCAAACATTGCCAAAAGAGCTCGAAATGCGACCTGTGCGCTCTATCTCTGTCAGAGAGCTCTAGGACCAAGATGGAGCCTTCAGCCTCGAATCATCTCCTGGCTCTACAAGGCAGTTATAGAGCCAAATATTCTCTATGGTGCTGTGTTTTAGTGGCCCGCTCTTGAGAGATTGGTCAACCAAAAGCCTCTTGACAAAGTCAGGAGAACAGCCGCCATTTTGATTACTGGGGCTCTTCGAACTACTTCGACAAAGGCTCTGTTTGCTCTTCTCCATTGGTTACCCACCAAACTTCTGGTATTGCAACAGGCTAAATGCTGTGCAGCCAGACTTAATGCCCTCTCACGCTGGCTCAGGCTGGACATAGGGCACTTAAGATTATCGATCGGGATGTTCCACTGCCATCAATGGTGGACTACATCTCTTCTACTCCCGCTCTAGAGCACGGGTTTCGGATCCATATTCCAAATAGGGAGATTTGGGTCCGTAACGAAGCGGTCGTGGGTGGTACTGTTGACATCTACACCGATGGCTCGAAACTGGACGACAGAGTCGGTTGCGGAATCTTCTCCAATTATCTTGGACTAAGACTCTCCCTCAGACTCCCTGACTACTGCAGCGTCTTTTAAGCCGAGGTAATGGCCATTCTGAAAACAACCGAAATAGCGCTCAGGGACGATCTTTCTGGTCATGCTATTCGGATATTTTCGGACAGTCAGGCGGCAATCAGGGCGCTTGCTGGTGCATATAGTACATCTAAGCTAGTACTGAGTTGTCGCTCATTACTGAACACTTTATCGGAGCGATCACAGATTGACCTGTTTTGGGTCCCTGGTCACAGGAATATCCAGGGTAACTGTGAGGCCGCTGATCTCGCAAAACGGGGCACATTGCTTCCTAATGTCCCCCCGCTACCAGACGTTGGAATTCCTCTGGCAACGGTAAAAATGGCCATAAAGAACCACTATCTAAATTTGGCTCGCAAATTATGGGTAGATGAAAGTTCCTGCTGTGTCTCCAGACAACTGTGGACTACACTGGACCTCAAGCGGACCAGGCAGCTGCTCAGACTGGACAGAAAATCCATAAGTATCACGGTCTCGGTACTTACTGGACACTGTCTAATCGGTAGGCATGCTGAAAGACTTGGTCTGCCTTTTAATGATTTCTACCGCAGCTGTGGCTCGGAGGATGAGGAAGAGACCGTACTGCACCTCCTGTGCCACTGCCCATCCCTGGCTCGAAGAAAACTAAGAATTCTGGGCTCTCCTTTCTTTGGAACTCTTACGGAGCTATCATCCCACTCTATAAGGGACATAGCGAAGTTCATCCGTGAAGCCTCATGGTTCTCGGCTGGGTAATGGGAGTCATGCCACCTTCTTTGTGGTATCACAACGGGCCATTCGTTTATGCTCAAGTGAGCTTCGTCGCGAGATGCTGCCACTCCTAACTAACTAACTAACTAACTGATACTCTTTAAACCCAACAGAAGAAAAAAAAATCCCTACAAAAAATTACCCTTTTTAATTATTCCCAATCTAACCCTTTGCACCCTGCCACCTTTTATAAATTCTTTATTTTCTTGGTTTTATTAAATTATTATGATAAACCTTGTCGGAGTTCTTTTGTCGTATTCTTACATTGACAGGTGTGGGTATTCCCGTGACTTCATAGGGACCCAACAATATAGGTGAAAATTTATTTTTTTGCGCCTGATTTTTTAGCCACACCATTTGTCCGGTCTTAAACTGTCTAGTCTTTGTGCCCTTGTCATAATATTTTTTTGATTTTTCTTTTACCCTAACCTAGTTCTGTCTCACCACTTCATAACTTCGTTGAATTTGGTATTTAAGGATTTTGCTTTAGTCATCTAGGTTATAGAGAGGTGCTGGCTGCTTTTTTAACCTGACAGGTATTTCAAATTCGAATCCATACAGTACCTTGTTGGGTGTTTGCTTAGTAGACGAATGTCTTGTGTTATTATGTACATGCATGGCATGATGCAGCCAATCATCCCAATTAGTTCCGTCAAGTTTCACAAAACTTCTTAAATACTCTGCAAGAGGTCTATGGGTCCTTTCCAGAGATCCATTGGATTGAGGATGATATGGAGTTGTATATATCTTTTTTACTCCAAGCAATTTGCAAACTTCCTTGAACAATTGCGAATTGAAGTTGCTTCCATTATCTGTCACGAGAACTTTGGGGATGAAAAATCGGGCAATTATTTCTCTAAAGAACTGCCTTGCTAGCGTTGCCGCTTCCATGTCTGGGATAGCTGCGCAAGCTAAGTATTTTGAAAAATCGTCCAAAAAGGTTACTATATATTTGTTACCACTTATGGTTCGGGTAAGGGCCCAACAATATCCATGAAAATTCTTTCAAAAGGCATATTGGGGGTTGTGGTCAGGCCATTGGCATCCTCTCTATCCTCGAGCTTTTATTTTGCTGGCAAATCTTGCAGGAGGCTACATACTTTTTAATTTGACTTTGCATTCCACCCCATTTGTATTATGCCCTAATACGGAAATAAGTTTTTAGCGCACCTTGGTGGCCTCCCAATGGCGTGTCATGGAACGTTGTAATTACCTTCTTTATATCTTCTGCATCTGTTAAATATGTGGTATTATCTTCTTCTTCATGAGTTTTATTCGTCTCCACTGCACTTGCCCTATTCGAAGTTTCCACACCTCTTGATTGTGCTCTCGTTATTACACCTATGTTTACTTCTTCCGTTGGAAGGCGGCTGAGAGCGTCCGCATTTTGATTCGTCTTGCCTGCTTTGTAGCGAATCTCAAAATTGTATTCTAACAATTTCAGTCTAAACGACCCAATCTACCTTCCTGATCCCTTAGGTTAGCTATATCTTTCAAGGGTTTGTGGTCAGTGAATACCGTGAAATATCTGCCGAGCAAATAAGGTCGAAACGTTTTTGTGGCCCATACAATGGCCAGAAACCCCCTCTCTATTGTGGAGTATCGTTTTTCTGTATCGATTAATGCTCTGCTAGCGAAATAAATTGGTAGGTCACTTCCTGGCTCTCCTTGAGAAAGAATTGCTCCTAGAGCTCCACTACTGGCGTCTGTTGCCAAAATGAAAGACTTGCTAAAATCAGGATATTAGAGGAGAGGAGGGTTTGTCACAGCATCCTTCAACTTGTCCATTGCTTCCTGGCACTCTTGTGTCCACTCTAATTTTGTATCCGTTCTCAACATTTTGTTAAGAGGTAAAGAAATTCGTGCCAAGTTTGGAATAAACTTTATGTAGTAATTCATCAGCCCCAAAAATGCTTGTAGCTCCTTGATCTTTTTAGGGGGTGGTATATCTTTCACTGCCCTAGTCTTATTTGGGTCTGGCAGAACCCCTTTTTCTGAGCACTGGTGGCCAAAATATATGATTTCTCTCTGCAGGAAATGACATTTTTTGAGGTGTAATTTAAAGTTGTATTTTCTCAAGACCTCCAAAACTTTTGTTAAACGTGAATTATGGTCCATTAAGTTTCTGCCATATATAGCAATATCGTCCAAATAAACGAAACAGTCAATTCCTTGTAGCCCGGTTAGTATTAAATTTATTATTCTTTGAAAAGTAGCTGGTGCACCCGTCAATCCGAAAGGCATACGGTTAAATTAATAGTGCCCTAAGTTGGTACTAAAGGCGGTTTTTTGCTTGTCATTAGGATCCATTAATACTTGATAGTATCCACTTGCTAAATCGAGAGTAGAGAAATACCTGCTGCATCCTAATTGGTCTAAAACCTCATCGATTCTTGGTATTGGGAAAACCTGTTTTACTGTCGCTTCGTTCAGTTTTCTAAAATCTACAACCAATCGCCACTTTTTTTCACCGTGTTGTCCTGCTTTTTTGGGTACCAAAAGAACCGGGGAGTTCCATAGAGAATTGCTGGCTGTTATTACATTATTCTTGGTCTACCTGTCTGTTAATTTCAGTTCTGTGGACTTCTGGTAGTCTGTATTGTTTAATGTTTATTGGGGGTTGAAATTCTTCCGTGGGTATTTCATGTTTCAATACAGTAGTGTAGGTAAGACTGTCACCAGGCAGTTGGAAAATATCGTCCTACCGGCTGCGCCAAAATGTTGAAGTTGTTTTGTAAACAAGAAAAACACTTTGATTTCTTTATTTTATAATTTTATTTATTTATATAGCCTGCAGGGTCCTGTAGGAATTTCAGGTTATAAGTGTTTGTTCTTACTTCTAGTTTACAACTCTGTCTTTTAATAATTATTAATCACTATTTATACTAAATAAAATAATAAAATGTGAATTGTAGAAATACGAATGCGAAGTATCCATCATAAAGTTAAAATCAAAATTACACAATTTGACAACTAAATACAGGTGAATGTTTTTCTCTACAAATACTGTAGATGTAAATTAGCATTTATGTTATTTTCAGAAAAGAAAAATCCCTAGTTCTCCGTCTACATAGGTACATAATATTCTTGGTAATTTTAAGATTAATAGTGTTGAAAGTCTAGAGAGGAAAGTATACAAGGTAAATTGAAGTAAAAATTGTATTTTAAACAAAAATGTCTTTAAACTATACGCATTAATTTATACGTACAGTTAAAAGACGTACAGTCAAAACGAATGTTATACAACAATAGGACTAATGTTTTATCTATTTTAAGTTTCTTATTTTAATTTTAATTTTTTTTAGATAGTAGCATGGGCAACTCAATGGAAATAGAGGTATTTGATGATTATTCCGTAGTAGATATTGACTACAACAGCTCAAGTGTTTCATTTTCCCTAACTCCAAGTAACACATAATCACACATATTTCCTCCATCAAGTAGAGCTTCAACACCAACTCCACCTGCTGGAAAGAAAAAATAACAAGCACCAACAAAAAAGATGGATGAGAAAATTAGTCAACAAAATGCACAGCTGACGAAAATTAATGAAAAAATGTACGACATTGAAAAAAATAAAACAGAACTATTGAAAAAATTTGTAAAGAGTTTTGAAGAAGTTTTGAAAAAAAGTTTAGGGCAAAACTTAGGTACCTAGTTTAAGATTATTGATATTTTTTATAACTGAAACTTAACTGTGATTTTTTACTAATATTTATGACATGAAGCATTATAGTTAACTGTTTTTTGCCTTAACTTTAAGTATGAATTGTTTTACTTTTGCAATATTTTTTGTTTAATACGTATGAATTAAAATATTTTAGTATATAATTATTATTAACTTATATTTTATTAACTTAAGAAATGAATTTAAAATAAAAACTTACCAATGTGCAAAGCAATCGCTTGCCTTATTTCCTCTCCGCTTCGGCTTTCGTTTATAAATGTTTCATGTTGTGGTTATTGAGTACTTAGGGCTTCCTGCAGCAATTGTTGATTGATGAAATCCGAAAACGAGCTTTTCAATGGCCACAAGCATTTTTTATAACTCTTTTGCTTTTGGACAATGCGTTATAGCATCATTCTCTATATGAAAAGAATATGGCTTTATCACAGTTCTTGACAAACGGATTGCTGAATCCCCCAGGATAACCACTGGAACTTCAATGTCTGACAAGCTTTTTGCTTTTTGCCAATAGTGGGCATTCATCAAGGTTTTTCTTTAGTAGTGACATCTCAAAAATTTGTGAATCATTGCAATGTCCTAGACTTCCAACATTGATATTTAAAAACCGATATCTGAAAATAGTTTTGGTTTTTATAAATAAAATTAGTGTAAATTGCATGCACATACCTGTACGTACCAAATCAAAAAGTATGGTTAAATACCAACCCTTGTAATTGAAATAATCAACAGCATAGGCACTATTAGGATGAACTTTAATGTGACATCCATCTAAGTAAATATCATTGGGTTAAGAGCACACTTCCATACTTAACACACTTACCGATTGCTCCCATGCATTAAGGAAATATAAATGCTTCAAGTTTTAATTTTTCCTGAATGGAAAATTATCTAAATATTGTGGCCCTAATATATTTCAAGCTGTTTTGCAAAATTCTAGCAAATTTGCACAAACTGTAAATTTTCCAATACCAAACAAGTTTGCTATACTCCTATACTTTGCGAAGGATCATAAAGAATATAAAGCAATAGCAACTCTTTTTTCGAGTGATATCGTTGTCCGAAATTGCGTTTGTTCTTTTTGCAAACATCTCAACTTATTGCAAAGTACTTGAAATGTTCGTCGGTTTAACCGAAAATTGCTTTTAAACCCTTCTTTACTTAGTATTTGGCAATCGAACTCCCAAAATGATTTTGAGCGCGCCTAAAAACAATAAAATTAATTTGTCTCATAATAATAACCATAGTATTCATTACCAATTGCCACAATCTTTTTTCATGAATAAAAACGGAAGAATGCTATGCCAACATTAACAATAGTCGCTGTTGCTCCATTCTTAAATCTATTATATTTTTAATTAAGGCGCAAAGTCTCCTATTAAAATTCCTTTTTTCTTCCTTAAATAAATTTTTAATATTTATCACTGCATTGTTGGTGTAATCTAAATAATATTGCATTAGCTCCATTGTAAGACTTATCAATTTGCTAAAAATTATATGCTTTAATTTAATATGTACCAACTGTTCAAACAGCTGGCCAAATGTCAAACTAAAATACTATAGTTACAGTGTGAACGGTGTGTTTGGTTTGCTACACCTCTCGCTTAAACACGTCGTAAACACATTAGTGTGAACGGCATATTCCTTTCAAATAAAAATTGCAAGGTTGTTTTATGGTACGTTCTTACTGACTTTAAGTTCGTAGTGTTTTTATTTTCCCTTTTTTAATTTTTTTGAACATTTTTGTAATACAACAGTTTGAAAATTTATTTCTTTTTTGCAAAAATTTATAATAAATTTATTTTCTTGATAAAAATCTCCAATACGAATGGATAGCACAGAATTGATTTTTAATATCTCTGACACAATGTTGCGAAGACCAGTTCATGTTTAAGTGGTTTGGTGAAATAAAAAATTAATGGAAGAACAAGTACAAAACTGTATGACTTGCTCAAAATAATATGTTATCATAAAAAAGTTTATAACTTTTATAGATATTTCTGTAACTTTATATTTAGAGCTTTCTTAAATATTTAAATAAACGTATAAAAATTCACTTTTGTTAAACAGCATGTGTATTATAAGGTAGTAAATGTGTTACAGTTAAGACAAGAGCCTTCTGAAGATTCCTCAGATGATAGTAAAGACGCAAAACCTGCTGCTAAAACAGCAACCAACGCTGCTTCCGCTAAGCCAACAACAAAAGCTTCTGTTGCTTAACCAGCAGTAGTTAAAAAAGCTGATTCATCTGATAGCTCCTCCGACGATAGTAGTTTTGAGGAAACGCCTGCTGCTAAGCCAGTAGCTAAATCTGATGTTACCCCAGCCACCAGCGAAATTACCTGATGTTGCTAAAAAGGCCAATTCCTCTAGCAGTGAAGATAGTTCTGAAAATGAAAAGCCAACAGAAACACCCTTGCCAAGAAAGAGATGCAAGTGGCTGCTAAAGCAAAGTCAAACAGTGATGATTCTTCTAGTGAAGAGGAACTTAATAAGCCTGATGTTAAACCTTTGGTTAAGAAAGCTTGTGGTGATTCTTCATCCAACGATGATGATAAACCAGCCGCTAAAAACCAGCTGTAGCCGCTAAGCCTACCGCTACGCCTGCTTAGAAGAAATCCGATTCCTCTGATGACTCTTTATCTGATAAAGAAGAGAAGTCTAAAAAATCAGTTGTTACATCATCGCCAGCCAAATCAGTTGCCGTTAAAAAAGCCTCATCTAGCTCTGATTATGTTTCTTCGAGTTCTGATGATGAGTCTCTAGCCAAAAACACAGATATTATTGCTGCTACCAAGCCAAAAACTAAATCAGATAGTTCAAGCGACAGTTCGTCGGATGGAGATGACAAGCCTACAAAAAATCAGTTGCTGTAACGCCAGCTAAAAAGCCTGCAGCTCATAAATCTGATGATGAGCCTCCAGCCACAAAGGCAAATGTTGCTGTTGCTACTACGCCAAAACTAAAATCAGATAATTCACGCGACAGTTCATCGGATGATAATGACAAGCCTAAGAAAAAACCTGTTGCTGTAACAGCATGTTAATTAATCCAATGATAGCTCAAGCGATGAAAACCAGAGCCATCTCTACCCAAACCCTGTCAAAAGCGAAAATTTGGCGAAGCAAACGGAATGACACCCAATAATAAATACAAAAATTTGTCGTGTGCTCCCTGTGTCGGTTCTGGCAACGATAAATTGTATCATCTTACAGCATAGCGGCAAAAAATGCGGGATGAAAAAGAAAAGAAAAATAAAAATGGTCCAAAATATAAAAAATGTATAGGGGGAATGGCTGAATAGCATTAAAAAAGATGGCGTTTTTTGGCGGGAGGCGAAAAGTTAGTTGTACTGGTAGGAAGAAAAAATAAAGATAAGTTTCGAGGAGTTGGTATCTGATTGACGTGCTGAGCAGACGTTTTTTTGATTTTGCGATGAATTATAGTTCGTTCTGAATACCTTTAGTGATTTTTTTATTGAAAAAAATTAATTAAAAGGGATTTAAAGGAACAAAACTCTTGACTAAATTGTCGCTTAAGGTCTTTATTATTATAAAAATAGCACAATACAACCCCCAGGTTGAAAATTGTGAAAAAAGGACAATCTTATTTTAACCATACTTTATAAAAATATTGTAAAATGTAAAATATTCAATGAAAAAATGATGTAATTTAATAACAATAAATTTTAAAAAGATACCAACAGGTGAAATTCCAACAACAGCCACTATTGCTAAAATCAATAAGCGTTACAAACATTAGAAAAAAACAACAAAATTATACCAATAATAACGTAAAAAATTATTTATTAAAGATAAAAGTTGTAAAATTAATATTGTTAATAACGTTTACTACTGGCAAATGAAATATATAAAAACGCGTTAACAACGTGTTGTACAATACTAATATCACAAATAAATAAAATTTAAAACATTTAATTTTTAAATATTAAATGTAAATATTGAAAAAAATTAAAATTAAAAGTGATATGTACAAAATAAGACTCATAAGAATACACAGCAAGAAATAAAACATTTAATTCAAAATGTTCACAAAAAAGCCAGACAAATTAGACTAATATTACTATAACGTAAAACATTTAAGTTAAAAATTTTCTTAAAAAAAGGGAGATGAACAAATCAGTCTAACAGAGACACTCAACAAAAGATAGAAGAATTAAGATAAAGTTTTTCCAATAAAATACAAAAAAAGGTCAAACAAATAAATCTAATAAAAAAACACAGCAAACAAATAAAACATTTAAATCAAAGTTTTAATAAACAAGAGAAACAAATAAGTCAGCATCGACACAACCAAACAAAGACAGCAAAAAGATAAAAGATTTAAGTAAACCGTTTAAATAAAACAAAAGAAAAAAAAAACATTACCAATAAGCCTACCAAGAACGAACACACCGCAAATAAATAAAACATTTAATTCAAAATTTTAGAAAAAGGAACAAGCCAATAATGCTAATTTAGATTACAACGTAAACAATTAAAAGTAACAAAAGCACAAAAGAAGAAAGAAGTTCGGGGTTGCCTACGTCAAGTGAAAGAGAAGTTTTGGGGCAAAAGTGATCTAAGGGGAAGAGTCGCAGCAGCATTTTATTTTTTGTTAGTTTTACATTACGCCAACAGCTAGGTATTACGCCAGTGATAGGCTACTGTGGACGAACGGCTTACGAACGATCTATAAACTATTACATAGGTATGTATGTATATTTAATTTAGTTAGAATTATCAGTCAATTTTTTTTCTCGGCCTTGAGTGCGCGCCATTTAGGATAGAGCTCTAACCTAGGGTCGCTTCGCGTACATTGTTTTATTTTCTAATGTTTGCTTTACCTAGAAAGTAAAAACAAGATAGATTTACATTAACAGTTAAAGAAAATATGTATATACACTTATTGGAGATATTAACTCACCTATATGATCGATTGGATTAATCCAGACACGTGCCAACAATATTTTGTTAGTGTCATTGAGAATAGTGAAAGGGCTTGGAATCATCGGTCACTTTAGTCCATAAGGGTGAAAAGAACCGGCTGTGCCTCGACGGTTGGAAACTCAATGCGCTGACCGTTAAGGATGCCAATCCCCTGCCTCACATTGAGGATTTGCTCAGTCAGGTAGGACACACCATGTTAATTTCGAGTGTCGATCTGAAAGACACGTTCTGGCAAATACCACTAGATTCATCCAGCAAGGAGAAAAATGCTTTCACGGTACCAGGGCAGCCACTTTACCATTTTACTGTCATGCCGCTTGGATTGTGTAATGCAGCTCAAAGGTTATGCCGTTTAACGGATAAAGTAATCCCCGCTGCGTTGCGTGATCGAGTTTTTGTCTACTTGGAGGATATCTTGATATTGACACTCCTGGACTTGTTGAAACAAGTATCTGTATGTTTGGCGAAAGCAGGCCTGACCATCAATGTAGCGAAATCTAAATTCTTCTTCAAAGGTTACATAGTAGGTAACGGCAAACTAAAGCCTGAAACGATCACTCGTTTTGCTTTACCTAAAACAGCGAAACAGGTGCGGAGTGTTATGGGGGCAACAGGCTAGAATAGAAAACTTATATCAGACTAAGCCACTATTGCAGCCCCAATCTTTGACACGCTAAAGAAGGGTAAACAATTCAAGTTTTCGGATGAAGCTAAGGTCGCGTTTGATCAGCTTAAGAGCGTTCTTACTTCGAGCCCGCTTCTAAATCACCCCGACTTCTTCAGACATTTTTACGTTCTGTGTGACGCGTCAGGTGTGGGTCTTGGGGCTATTCTATTTCAGAAGGATGATTCTAATGGAGAACACCCTATTGCCTATTTCTCTCACAAGCTGACAACGGCGCAGATGAATTATTCGGTCACTGAGCGCGAATGTCTGGCAGTCGTTTTGGCGATTAAGAAGCTTAGGTCCTATATAGAACTTATGTCATTTTCTATTATCACCGATCGTAGTAGCCTTAAGTGGCAGGATAAACCAAATATTATAAATTAGCTAAGTATAAATATCTATTAAAATTGCCGAACATTTCTTTTATATTACAAACAGTGTTGCCACATGTGATTTTACTTATTTTTAAAGTTCTTTGGGGTAACAAGCAATTAAAAGATATTTTTAGCTAAAAAAAATATATCATAAACGATATTCGTTTTTAATAACAAAAAAATATATATTTTCATACATATTATGAAAAGCTTTTGCATTATTTACAACGAATATTTCCAAGCACTTCCTTTTTAAATACAGCTTTTCCTGTATGTATATGTAAAAGGAAATTTAATACGCAATGACTACGTAACTTTGAAGAGTTTTTTATTCAAATTATTTATTCTGTTTAATTACTTGTGTGTTTAAGAAGACTATATCTTTAAGTATTGCTAGGTTTTTAGAAAATTTTGTCACAATCTATTGGCGAAGTAGATTTTGTTTTATATGAGAAGCCTATTTTAAAAGTACTCGATTTCGATGCAATGTAATTTCTTTATTATTAAACTTATATCCCCTTATTCAATGAATAAATATTTATGATATTAATTCAATTTTTATAAATAAATTAAAATTAAATTTAGACCTATGTTCATTTTTTCATTTTAACATTTAAAAATTTTTTGCTCATAAATGTAATTATTCACAAATGTAAAATGTTCTATTCACAAGTATGTTAGTTAAAATAAAATAAATTGGATTAAATTTAGTTTTAACATAAATTTTTTTTAATAGAATAAGTAAAAGTTTTTTATAATCAGTTTGAAGGCTTATGAAAAAAGTTCACAAATACAATTATACACACAAATACATAGATAAAAACAAATAATATGAAAAAGTTTTTGTACTGAACACAATGATGATGCCCTTAAAAAACTAAAATTATTAATTTACTTAAAAGTGGTTGTCGTTGTCCAACACTCCCTTCCACATAAATTTGTGTGTGTGTGGGTGTGGGTGTGTGTTACTTTAACAAACTCTATATTAAGTCCATACATATGACTAAATCTAGTTTTTAGATTTTGTTCTTATGTACATTCAGTTTATTTGTATTTATGACATTAAGTTATTTTTACTCGTATGTCGTTTCATTTTAAACTTACAATTCTGATTCAGTTGGATATTTGCTGTTTTTGTTCCATTACAAAATTCTAATGTAATCACGTTTAACTAAACTAAGATAAAAAAATTTTAAAAATGTAGGATGTCATGTAAGTATACACATGTTAATGTTAAACATGTTAAGCCTCTTTGCTGTTTCTTTAAATGATGTTCTCCTTTTTATGATTTATGCTAGAGAATGGAAGAGAAGTATATCATATTATTGACAAATATTTACAAACACAGTATTCTCCAAAAGTATGCCAATACTTAAAATAAAATACTGCGTCTTTAAAAAAGTTTATATTACAAAAACTATATTTTGCGTTTGTTGGCATGTTTTTAATACGAACGAAATCCATTTTGTAATGCTCGCGAAGTGTTTGTAATATTTGCGAATGGATAAAATATTTATATAAATAAAAATAATTTTGTTTTTAAATTTTATTTGTTCATTCACGAGGAGAGTGAAGAAGAAAAAATAATAGGTTTCGGATGCATATTCTAAATAGGGAGATTTGGGTCCGTACCGAAGCGGTCGTGGGTGGTACTGTTGACATCTACACCGATGGCTCGAAACTGGACGACAGAGTCGGTTGCGGAATCCTCTCCAATTATCTTGGACTAAGACTCTCCCTCAGACTCCCTGACTACTGCAGCGTCTTTTAAGCCGAGGTAATGGCCATTCTGAAAACAACCGAAATAGCGCTCAGGGACGATCTTTCTGGTCATGCTATTCGGATATTTTCGGACAGTCAGGCGGCAATCAGGGCGCTTGCTGGTGCATATAGTACATCTAAGCTAGTACTGAGTTGTCGCTCATTACTGAACACTTTATCGGAGCGATCACAGATTGACCTGTTTTGGGTCCCTGGTCACAGGGATATCCAGGGTAACTGTGAGGCCGCTGATCTCGCAAAACGGGGCACATTGCTTCCTAATGTCCCCCCGCTACCAGACGTTGGAATTCCTCTGGCAACGGTGAAAATGGCCATAAAGAACCACTATCTAAATTTGGCTCGCAAATTATGGGTAGATGAAAGTTCCTGCTGTGTCTCCAGACAACTGTGGACTACACTGGACCTCAAGCGGACCAGGCAGCAGCTCAGACTGGACAGAAAATCCATAAGTATCCAATCTCGGTAATTACTGGACACTGTCTTATCGGTAGGCATGCTGAAAGACTTAGTCTGCCTTTTAATGATTTCTACCGCAGCTGTGGCTCGGAGGATGAGGAAGAGACCGTACTGCACCTCCTGTGCCACTGCCCATCCCTGGCTCGAAGAAGACTAAGAATTCTGGGCTCTCCTTTCTTTGGAACTCTTACGGAGCTATCATCCCACTCTATAAGGGACATAGCGAAGTTCATCCGTGAAGCCTCATTGTTCTCGGCTGGGTAATGGGAGTCATGCCACCTTCTTTGTGGTATCACAACGGGCCATTCGTTTGTGCTCAAGTGAGCTTCGTCGCGAGATGCTGCCACTCCTAACTAACTAACTAACTAACTGATACTCTTTAAACCCAACAGAAGAAAAAAAAATCCCTACAAAAAATTACCCTTTTTAGTTATTCGCAATCTAACCCTTTGCACCCTGCCACCTTTTATAAATTCTTTATTTTCTTGGTTTTATTAAATTATTATGATAAACCTTGTCGGAGTTCTTTTGTCGTATTCTTACATTGACAGGTGTGGGTATTCCCGTGACTTCATAGGGACCCAACCATATAGGTGAAAATTTATTTTTTTGCGCCTGATTTTTTAGCCACACCATTTGTCCGGTCTTAAACTGTCTAGTCTTTGTGCCCTTGTCATAATATTTTTTTGATTTTTCTTTTACCCTAACCTAGTTCTGTCTCACCACTTCATAACTTCGTTGAATTTGGTATTTAAGGATTTTGCTGTAGTCATCTAGGTTATAGAGAGGTACTGGCTGCTTTTTTAACCTGACAGGTATTTCAAATTCGAATCCGTACAGTACCTTGGTGGGTGCTTGCTTAGTAGACGAATGTCTTGTGTTATTATGTACATGCATGGCATGATGCAGCCAATCATCCCAATTAGTTCCGTCAAGTTTCACAAAACTTCTTAAATACTCTGCAAGAGGTCTATGGGTCCTTTCCAGAGATCCATTGGATTGAGGATGATATGGAGTTGTATATATCTTTTTTACTCCAAGCAATTTGCAAACTTCCTTGAACAATTGCGAATTGAAGTTGCTTCCATTATCTGTCACGAGAACTTTGGGGATGAAAAATCGGGCAATTATTTCTCTAAAGAACTGCCTTGCTAGCGTTGCCGCTTCCATGTCTGGGATAGCTGCGCAAGCTAAGTATTTTGAAAAATCGTCCAAAAAGGTTACTATATATTTGTTACCACTTGATGATTCGGGTAAGGGCCCAACAATATCCATGAAAATTCTTTCAAAAGGCATATTGGGGGTTGTGGTCAGGCCATTGGCATCCTCTCTATCCTCGAGCTTTTATTTTGCTGGCAAATCTTGCAGGAGGCTACATACTTTTTAATTTGACTTTGCATTCCAGCCCATTTGTATTATGCCCTAATACGGAAATAAGTTTTTAGCGCACCTTGGTGTCCTCCCAATGGCGTGTCATGGAACGTTGTAATTACCTTCTTTTTTTTTTTGATTCGTCTTGCCTGGTTTGTAGCGAATCTCAAAATTGTAGTCTAACAATTTCAGTCTTAAACGACCCAATCTACCTTCCTGACCCTTAGGTTAGCTATACCTTTCAAGGGTTTGTAGTCAGTGAATACCGTGAAATATCTGCCGAGCAAATAAGGTCGAAACGTTTTTGTGGCCCATACAATGGCCAGAAACCCCCTCTCTATTGTGGAGTATCGTTTTTCTGTATCGCTTAATACTCTGCTAGCGAAATAAATTGTTAGGTCACTTCCTGGCTCTCCTTGAGAAAGAATTGCTCCTAGAGCTCCACTACTGGCGTCTGTTGCCAAAATGAAAGACTTGCTAAAATCAGGATATTGGAGGAGAGGAGGGTTTGTCACAGCATCCTTCAACTTGTCCATTGCTTCCTGGCACTCTTGTGTCCACTCTAATTTTGTATCCGTTCTCAACATTTTGTTAAGAGGTAAAGAAATTCGTGCCAAGTTTGGAATGAACTTTCTGTAGTAATTCATCAGCCCCAAAAATGCTTGTAGCTCCTTGATCTTTTTAGGGGGAGGTATATCTTTCACTGCCATAGTCTTATTTGGGTCTGGCAGAACCCCTTTTTCTGAGCACTGGTGGCCAAGATATATAATTTTTCTCTGCAGGAAATGACATTTTTCGAGGTGTAATTTTAGGTTGTATTTTCTCAAGACCTCCAAAACTTTTGTTAAACGTGAATTATGGTCCATAAATTTTCTGCCATATATAGCAATATCGTCCAAATAAACGAAACAGTCAATTCCTTGTAGCCCGGTTAGTATTGAATTCATTATTCTTTGAAAAGTAGCTGGTGCACCCGTCAATCCGAAAGGCATACGGTTAAATTAATAGTGCCCTAAGTTGGTACTAAAGGCGGTTTTTTGCTTGTCATTAGGATCCATTAATACTTGATGGTATCCACTTGCTAAATCGAGAGTAGAGAAATACCTGCTGCATCCTAATTGGTCTAAAACCTCATCGATTCTTGGTATTGGGAAAACCTGTTTTACTGTCGCTTCGTTCAGTTTTCTAAAATCTACAACCAATCGCCACTTCTTTTCGCCGTGTTGTCCTGCTTTTTTGGGTACCAAAAGAACCGGGGAGTTCCATGGAGAATTGCTGGCTATTATTACATTATCCTTGGTCCACCTGTCTTTTAATTTCAGTTCTGTGGACTTCTGGTAGTCTGTATTGTTTAATGTTTATTGGGGGTTGAAATGCTTCCGTGGGTATTTCATGTTTCAATACAGTAGTGTAGGTAAGACTGTCACCAGGCAGTTGGAAAATATCGTCCTACTGGCTGCGCCAAAATGTTGAAGTTGTTTTGTAAACAAGAAAAACACTTTGATTTCTTTATTTTATAATTTTATTTATTTATATAGCCTGCAGGGTCCTGTAGGAATTTCAGGTTATAAGTGTTTGTTCTTACTTCTAGTTTACAACTCGGTCTTTTAATAATTATTAATCACTATTTATACTAAATAAAATAATAAAATGTGAATTGTAGAAATACGAATGCGAAGTATCCATCATAGAGTTAAAATCAAAATTACACAATTTGACAACTAAATACAGGTGAATGTTTTTCTCTACAAATACTGTAGATGTAAATTAGCATTTATGTTATTTTCAGAAAAGAAAAATCCCTAGTTCTCCGTCTACATAGGTACATAATATTCTTGGTAATTTTAAGATTAATAGTGTTGAAAGTCTAGAGAGGAAAGTATACAAGGTAAATTGAAGTAAAAATTGTATTTTAAACAAAAATGTCTTTAAACTATACGCATTAATTTATACGTGCAGTTAAAAGACGTACAGTCAAAACGAATGTTATACAACAATAGGACTATTTGATGATTATTCCGTAGTAGATATTGACTACAACAGCTCAAGTGTTTCATTTTCCCTAACACATAATCACACATATTTCCTCCATCAAGTAGAGCTTCAACACCAACTCCACCTGCTGGAAAGAAAAAATAACAAGCACCAACAAAAAAGATGGATGAGAAAATTAGTCAACAAAATGCACAGCTGACGAAAATTAATGAAAAAATGTACGACATTGAAAAAACGAAAACAGAACTATTGGAAAAATGTGTAAAGAGAAGAAATTGAAAATGCAATGGTCAACTATTTGAAAAAAATTTTGTGCAAAACTTAGGTACCTAGTTTAAGATTTTTGATATTTTTTATAACTGAAACATGACTGTGACTTTTTACTAATGTGAAGTATTTTAGTTAACTTTTTTTACCTTAGCTTTAAGTATGAATTGTTTTACTTTTACAATATTTTTTTTTTTAATACTGATGAATTTAAATATTATAGTATACAAGTATTATTATCTTATATTTTATACACTTAAAAAAAAAGAATTTTAAATAAAAATTTACCAATCTGTAAAGCAATTGCTTGCCTTATTTCCTCTCCGCTTTCGCTTATGTTTCATGTTGTGGTTGTTGAGTACTTAGAGCTTCCTGCAGCCACTGTTGATTGATGAAATCATTACTCTCGGTAAAATAGTTATGTAAAACACAACATGTCTTTACAGTAGCATTTACATTCCTAATGCTATTGTCTACGCCTTTACTGATTCTCTGAAAACGAGCTTTTAAATGGCCAAAAGCATTTTCTACAACTCTTCTGCTTTCTGACAATGCGTAGGTATAGCATCCTTCTCAATATAGAAAAGATATGGCTTTATCACAGTTCTTGACAAACTGTGTCATACTTGTTTAAAAATAATTTGTAGTTTCCGAGTAAAAGCTAGTCTTATGCCATTTTTACCAAAATCAGTTATATGATAACTTTTCAACATGGACGCTGATATCTCTGGAACAACTGCATCGATTTTCTTAAAAACTAGTGCATTTTGTTCGTCTAATATTCCTCTTTCAAAATGTGTCATACTTGTTTAGAAATAATTTTTAGTTTCCGAGTAAAAGCCAGTCTTATGCCATTTTTATGCCATTTTTACCAAAACCAGTTATATGATAACTTTTCAACATGGACGCTGATATCTCTGGGACCACTGCATCGATTTTCTTAAAAATTAGTGCATTTTGTTCGTCTAATATTCCTCTTTCAAAACGTGTCATACTTGTTTAGAAATAATTTTTAGTTTCCGAGTAAAAGCCAGTCTTATGCCATTTTTACCAAAATCAGTTATATGATAACTTTTCAACATGGACGCTGATATCTCTGGAACAACTGCATCGATTTTCTTAAAAACTAGTGCATTTTGTTCGTCAAATATTCTTCTTTCAAAATGTGTCATACTTGTTTAGAAATAATTTTTAGTTTCCGAGTAAAAGCCAGTTTTATGCCATTTTTATGCCATTTTTACCAAAACCAGTTATATGATAACTTTTAAACATGGACGCTGATATCCCTGGGACCACTGCATCGATTTTCTTAAAAACTAGTGCATTTTGTTCGTCTAATATTCCTCTTTCAAAACGTGTCATACTTGTTTAGAATTAATTTTTAGTTTCCGAGTAAAAGCCAGTCTTATGCCATTTTTACCAAAATCAGTTATATGATAACTTTTCAACATGGACGCTGATATCTCTGGAACCACTGCATCGATATGCAGTGGTTCCACTGGAACTTCAATGTCTGACAATCTTTTTGACATTTCTGCCAATAGTGGCAATTCATCAAGGTTTTTCTTTAGTAATGACATCTCAAAAACCTGTGAATCATTGCAACTTCCAGAACTTCTAACATTGATATATAAATAGTTTAAGTTTTTATAAACAAAATTAATGTAAATTTTATGCACATACCTGTAATCAACCAAAGCAAATAGAATACCAACCCTTGTAATTAATATAATCAACAGCATTGGCACTTCTAGGATGAACTTCAATGTGACATCCATCTAAAGAATATAAAGCAAAAGCAACTATTTTTTCGAGTGATATTGTCGTCTAAAATTGCGTTTGATCTTTTTGCAAACATCTCAATTTATTGCAGAATACTTGAAATGTTTGTCGGTTTACCTGAAAATTTTTTTTCAAACACTTCTTCACTTAGTATTTAGCAATCGAACTTCCAAAATGATTTTGAGCGTGCCTAAAAACAATAAAATTAATTAGTCGCATAATAGTAACCATCGTATACAGTACCAATTGTCACAATCATTTTTCATTAAAAAAACCGGAAGAATGCTCTGCCAACATTAACAGCAGTTTCTGTTGCTCCATTCTTAAATCCATTATATTTTTAATTAAGGCACAACGTATCCTATTAAAGTTCCTTTTTTCTTCCAAATGTCAAACTAAAATACTATAATTATAGTGTGAACGGTTGTGTTTAGTTTGTTAAACATCTCGCTTAAACACGTCATAAAAACATAAGTGTGAACGGCATATTTCATTCAAATAGAAATTGCAAGGTTGTTTTATGGTACCATGGCGCAATAATGCCAGGTGAAGGCATTACCTTTTACGTGTATTTTGTTTTTGTGTTGCGCCTTTGCCACTGACTTTAAGTTTGACAGTTTGTAAAATTAATTTTTTTTTTTGCAAAAATTTAAAATAAATTTATTTTCTTGATAAAAGTCTCCAATACGAATGGATAACACAGAATTGAATTTCAATATCTCTGACACAATACAATGTTGCGAAGACCAGTTCATGTTTAAGTGGTTTGGTAAAATAAAAAATTAATGGGAGCACAAGTACAAAAAATGAAAAAAACTAAGACATTTAGAGATATTTCTCCAACTTTATATTTAGAGCTTTCTTAAACTTATAAACTTATAAAAACTTATAAAAATTCACTTTTGTCAAATAGCATGTGTATTATAAGGTAGTAAAGGTGTTACAGTGAAACTGACGTTCAAATATTTGCTTTTCTAAGTGTTAAATAGCATACGAATTGATCTGATACTAAAAGTGGTTATATATTGCTACTTCTGGTGAAAAAATTGTAATTTATTAAATGGTTGAAAGCATTCAAAACTAAAACAAATTGAAAGAAAATTCTAATTTTCTCTGTGTGCGTTTTAGATTCATTTTTAATTTATTTCATTCCCAATTCTAATATGGCGTCAAGAAAATATTTTGAAGTACTATGTAAAAATAGTAAAAGAAAAATTCCTCCTGTAAAGGCTGCAAATGATGAATACTAAATCTGCTGTTAAAAAAGCATCAAGTTCTTCAGATTCATCTGATGATAGTAGGGACGAAGAGAAGCTAGCTCCTACAAAGATGAATGGAGTAGCTTAACCAAGTGCTGCTAAGCCAGCTGTTGTTAAAAAGCTAGAATAATTTGAAGACACTTCAGACCATATTGACGATGAAGACAAGACTCTGGCTAAAGCTACAGCAGCTAAGCCTTTAGGTGCAATAAAAACAAGAGCCTTCTGAAGATTCCTCAGATAATAGTGAAACGAAAAACCTGCTACTAAAACAGCAACCAAGGCCACTTCCGCTAAACCAAAAACCAAGGCTTCTGCTGCTTAACCTGCAGTAGTTAAAAAAGCTGATTCATCTGATAGCTCCTCCGACGACAGTAGTGTCAAGCAAACGCCTGCTGCTAAGCCAGTAGCTAAATCTGCTGTTACCCTAGCTTAACCAGAAAAATAACCTGATGCTGCTAAAAAGGCCGATTCCGATAAACCTTGTCGGAGTTCTTTTGTCGTATTCTTACATTGACAGGTGTGGGTATTCCCGTGACTTCATAGGGACCCAACCATATAGGTGAAAATTTATTTTTTTGCGCCTGATTTTTTAGCCACACCATTTGTCCGGTCTTAAACTGTCTAGTCTTTGTGCCCTTGTCATAATATTTTTTTGATTTTTCTTTTTCCCTAACCTAGTTCTGTCTCACCACTTCATAACTTCGTTGAATTTGGTATTTAAGGATTTTGCTTTAGTCATCTAGGTTATAGAGAGGTGCTGGCTGCTTTTTTAACCTGACAGGTATTTCAAATTCGAATCCATACAGTACCTTGTTGGGTGTTTGCTTAGTAGACGAATGTCTTGTGTTATTATGTACATGCATGGCATGATGCAGCCAATCATCCCAATTAGTTCCGTCAAGTTTCACAAAACTTCTTAAATACTCTGCAAGAGGTCTATGGGTCCTTTCCAGAGATCCATTGGATTGAGGATGATATGGAGTTGTATATATCTTTTTTACTCCAAGCAATTTGCAAACTTCCTTGAACAATTGCGAATTGAAGTTGCTTCCATTATCTGTCACGAGAACTTTGGGGATGAAAAATCGGGCAATTATTTCTCTAAAGAACTGCCTTGCTAGCGTTGCCGCTTCCATGTCTGGGATAGCTGCGCAAGCTAAGTATTTTGAAAAATCGTCCAAAAAGGTTACTATATATTTGTTACCACTTATGGTTCGGGTAAGGGCCCAACAATATCCATGAAAATTCTTTCAAAAGGCATATTGGGGGTTGTGGTCAGGCCATTGGCATCCTCTCTATCCTCGAGCTTTTATTTTGCTGGCAAATCTTGCAGGAGGCTACATACTTTTTAATTTGACTTTGCATTCCACCCCATTTGTATTATGCCCTAATACGGAAATAAGTTTTTAGCGCACCTTGGTGGCCTCCCAATGGCGTGCCATGGAACGTTGTAATTACCTTCTTTATATCTTCTGCATCTGTTAAATATGTGGTATTATCTTCTTCTTCATGAGTTTTATTCGTCTCCACTGCACTTGCCCTATTCGAAGTTTCCACACCTCTTGATTGTGCTCTCGTTATTACACCTATGTTTACTTCTTCCGTTGGAAGGCGGCTGAGAGCGTCCGCATTTTGATTCGTCTTGCCTGCTTTGTAGCGAATCTCAAAATTGTATTCTAACAATTTCAGTCTAAACGACCCAATCTACCTTCCTGATCCCTTAGGTTAGCTATACCTTTCAAGGGTTTGTGGTCAGTGAATACCGTGAAATATCTGCCGAGCAAATAAGGTCGAAACGTTTTTGTGGCCCATACAATGGCCAGAAACCCCCTCTCTATTGTGGAGTATCGTTTTTCTGTATCGCTTAATGCTCTGCTAGCGAAATAAATTGGTAGGTCACTTCCTGGCTCTCCTTGAGAAAGAATTGCTCCTAGAGCTCCACTACTGGCGTCTGTTGCCAAAATGAAAGACTTGCTAAAATCAGGATATTAGAGGAGAGGAGGGTTTGTCACAGCATCCTTCAACTTGTCCATTGCTTCCTGGCACTCTTGTGTCCACTCTAATTTTGTATCCGTTCTCAACATTTTGTTAAGAGGTAAAGAAATTCGTGCCAAGTTTGGAATGAACTTTATGTAGTAATTCATCAGCCCCAAAAATGCTTGTAGCTCCTTGATCTTTTTAGGGGGTGGTATATCTCTCACTGCCCTAGTCTTATTTGGGTCTGGCAGAACCCCTTTTTCTGAGCACTGGTGGCCAAGATATATGATTTCTCTCTGCAGGAAATGACATTTTTTGAGGTGTAATTTAAAGTTGTATTTTCTCAAGACCTCCAAAACTTTTGTTAAACGTGAATTATGGTCCATTAAGTTTCTGCCATATATAGCAATATCGTCCAAATAAACGAAACAGTTAATTCCTTGTAGCCCGGTTAGTATTGAATTTATTATTCTTTGAAAAGTAGCTGGTGCACCCGTCAATCCGAAAGGCATACGGTTAAATTAATAGTGCCCTAAGTTGGTACTAAAGGCGGTTTTTTGCTTGTCATTAGGATCCATTAATACTTGATAGTATCCACTTGCTAAATCGAGAGTAGAGAAATACCTGCTGCATCCTAATTGGTCTAAAACCTCATCGATTCTTGGTATTGGGAAAACCTGTTTTACTGTCGCTTCGTTCAGTTTTCTAAAATCTACAACCAATCGCCACTTTTTTTCACCGTGTTGTCCTGCTTTTTTGGGTACCAAAAGAACCGGGGAGTTCCATAGAGAATTGCTGGCTGTTATTACATTGTCCTTGGTCTACCTGTCTGTTAATTTCAGTTCTGTGGACTTCTGGTAGTCTGTATTGTTTAATGTTTATTGGGGGTTGAAATTCTTCCGTGGGTATTTCATGTTTCAATACAGTAGTGTAGGTAATACTGTCACCAGGCAGTTGGAAAATATCGTCCTACCGGCTGCGCCAAAATGTTGAAGTTGTTTTGTAAACAAGAAAAACACTTTGATTTCTTTATTTTATAATTTTATTTATTTATATAGCCTGCAGGGTCCTGTAGGAATTTCAGGTTATAAGTGTTTGTTCTTACTTCTAGTTTACAACTCTGTCTTTTAATAATTATTAATCACTATTTATACTAAATAAAATAATAAAATGTGAATTGTAGAAATACGAATGCGAAGTATCCATCATAAAGTTAAAATCAAAATTACACAATTTGACAACTAAATACAGGTGAATGTTTTTCTCTACAAATACTGTAGATGTAAATTAGCATTTATGTTATTTTCAGAAAAGAAAAATCCCTAGTTCTCCGTCTACATAGGTACATAATATTCTTGGTAATTTTAAGATTAATAGTGTTGAAAGTCTAGAGAGGAAAGTATACAAGGTAAATTGAAGTAAAAATTGTATTTTAAACAAAAATGTCTTTAAACTATACGCATTAATTTATACGTACAGTTAAAAGACGTACAGACAAAACGAATGTTATACAACAATAGGACTAATGTTTTATCTATTTTAAGTTTCTTATTTTAATTTTAATTTTTTTTAGATAGTAGCATGGGCAACTCAATGGAAATAGAGGTATTTGATGATTATTCCGTAGTAGATATTGACTACAACAGCTCAAGTGTTTCATTTTCCCTAACTCCAAGTAACACATAATCACACATATTTCCTCCATCAAGTAGAGCTTCAACACCAACTCCACCTGCTGGAAAGAAAAAATAACAAGCACCAACAAAAAAGATGGATGAGAAAATTAGTCAACAAAATGCACAGCTGACGAAAATTAATGAAAAAATGTACGACATTGAATAAAATAAAACAGAACTATTGAAAAAATTTGTAAAGAGTTTTGAAGAAGTTAAAAACGCAATGGTCAACTATTTGAAAAAAAGTTTAGGGCAAAACTTAGGTACCTAGTTTAAGATTATTGATATTTTTTATAACTGAAACTTGACTGTGATTTTTTACTAATATTTATGACATGAAGCATTATAGTTAACTATTTTTTACCTTAACTTTAAGTATGAATTGTTTTACTTTTGCAATATTTTTTGTTTAATACGTATGAATTAAAATATTTTAGTATATAATTATTATTAACTTATATTTTATTAACTTAAGAAATGAATTTAAAATAAAAACTTACCAATGTGCAAAGCAATCGCTTGCCTTATTTCCTCTCCGCTTCGGCTTTCGTTTATAAATGTTTCATGTTGTGGTTATTGAGTACTTAGGGCTTCCTGCAGCAATTGTTGATTGATGAAATCCGAAAACGAGCTTTTCAATGGCCACAAGCATTTTTTATAACTCTTTTGCTTTTAGACAATGCGTAGTTATAGCATCATTCTCTATATGAAAAGAATATGGCTTTATCACAGTTCTTGACAAACGGATTGCTGAATCCCCCAGGATAACCACTGGAACTTCAATGTCTGACAAGCTTTTTGCTTTTTGCCAATAGTAGGCATTCATCAAGGTTTTTCTTTAGTAGTGACATCTCAAAAATTTGTGAATCATTGCAATGTCCTAGACTTCCAACATTGATATTTAAAAACCGATATCTGAAAATAGTTTTGGTTTTTATAAATAAAATTAGTGTAAATTGCATGCACATACCTGTACGTACCAAATCAAAAAGTATGGTTAAATACCAACCCTTGTAATTGAAATAATCAACAGCATAGGCACTATTAGGATGAACTTTAATGTGACATCCATCTAAGTAAATATCATTGGGTTAAGAGCACACTTCCATACTTAACACACTTACCGATTGCTCCCATGCATTAAGGAAATATAAATGCTTCAAGTTTTAATTTTTCCTGAATGGAAAATTATCTAAATATTGTGGCCCTAATATATTTCAAGCTGTTTTGCAAAATTCTAGCAAATTTGCACAAACTGTAAATTTTCCAATACCAAACAAGTTTGCTATACTCCTATACTTTGCGAAGGATCATAAAGAATATAAAGCAATAGCAACTCTTTTTTCGAGTGATATCGTTGTCCGAAATTGCGTTTGTTCTTTTTGCAAACATCTCAACTTATTGCAAAGTACTTGAAATGTTCGTCGGTTTAACCGAAAATTGCTTTTAAACCCTTCTTTACTTAGTATTTGGCAATCGAACTCCCAAAATGATTTTGAGCGCGCCTAAAAACAATAAAATTAATTTGTCTCATAATAATAACCATAGTATTCATTACCAATTGCCACAATCTTTTTTCATGAATAAAAACGGAAGAATGCTATGCCAACATTAACAATAGTCGCTGTTGCTCCATTCTTAAATCTATTATATTTTTAATTAAGGCACAACGTCTCCTATTAAAATTCCTTTTTTCTTCCTTAAATAAATTTTTAATATTTATCACTGCATTGTTGGTGTAATCTAAATAATATTGCATTAGCTCCATTGTAAGACTTATCAATTTGCTAAAAATTATATGCTTTAATTTAATATGTACCAACTGTTCAAACAGCTGGCCAAATGTCAAACTAAAATACTATAGTTACAGTGTGAACGGTGTGTTTGGTTTGCTACACCTCTCGCTTAAACACGTCGTAAACACATAAGTGTGAACGGCATATTCCTTTCAAATAAAAATTGCAAGGTTGTTTTATGGTACGTTCTTACTGACTTTAAGTTCGTAGTGTTTTTATTTTCCCTTTTTTAATTTTTTTGAACATTTTTGTAATACAACAGTTTGAAAATTTATTTCTTTTTTGCAAAAATTTATAATAAATTTATTTTCTTGATAAAAATCTCCAATACGAATGGAAAGCACAGAATTGATTTTTAATATCTCTGACACAATGTTGCGAAGACCAGTTCATGTTTAAGTGGTTTGGTGAAATAAAAAATTAATGGAAGAACAAGTACAAAACTGTATGACTTGCTCAAAATAATATGTTATCATAAAAAAGTTTATAACTTTTATAGATATTTCTGTAACTTTATATTTAGAGCTTTCTTAAATATTTAAATAAACGTATAAAAATTCACTTTTTTTAAACAGCATGTGTATTATAAGGTAGTAAATGTGTTACAGTTGAGACAAGAGCCTTCTGAAGATTCCTCAGATGATAGTAAAGACGCAAAACCTGCTGCTAAAACAGCAACCAACGCTGCTTCCGCTAAGCCAACAACAAAAGCTTCTGTTGCTTAACCAGCAGTAGTTAAAAAAGCTGATTCATCTGATAGCTCCTCCGACGATAGTAGTTTTGAGGAAACGCCTGCTGCTAAGCCAGTAGCTAAATCTGATGTTACCCCAGCCACCAGCGAAATTACCTGATGTTGCTAAAAAGGCCAATTCCTCTAGCAGTGAAGATAGTTCTGAAAATGAAAAGCCAACAGAAACACCCTTGCCAAGAAAGAGATGCAAGTGGCTGCTAAAGCAAAGTCAAACAGTGATGATTCTTCTAGTGAAGAGGAACTTAATAAGCCTGATGTTAAACCTTTGGTTAAGAAAGCTTGTGGTGATTCTTCATCCAACGATGATGATAAACCAGCCGCTAAAAACCAGCTGTAGCCGCTAAGCCTACCGCTACGCCTGCTTAGAAGAAATCCGATTCCTCTGATGACTCTTTATCTGATAAAGAAGAGAAGTCTAAAAAATCAGTTGTTACATCATCGCCAGCCAAATCAGTTGCTGTTAAAAAAGCCTCATCTAGCTCTGATGTTGTTTCTTCGAGTTCTGATGATGAGTCTCTAGCCAAAAACACAGATATTATTGCTGCTACCAAGCCAAAAACTAAATCAGATAGTTCAAGCGACAGTTCGTCGGATGGAGATGACAAGCCTACAAAAAATCAGTTGCTGTAACGCCAGCTAAAAAGCCTGCAGCTCATAAATCTGATGATGAGCCTCCAGCCACAAAGGCAAATGTTGCTGTTGCTACTACGCCAAAACTAAAATCAGATAATTCACGCGACAGTTCATCGGATGATAATGACAAGCCTAAGAAAAAACCTGTTGCTGTAACAGCATGTTAATTAATCCAATGATAGCTCAAGCGATGAAAACCAGAGCCATCTCTACCCAAACCCTGTCAAAAGCGAAAATTTGGCGAAGCAAACGGAATGACACCCAATAATAAATACAAAAATTTGTCGTGTGCTCCCTGTGTCGGTTCTGGCAACGATAAATTGTATCATCTTACAGCATAGCGGCAAAAAATGCGGGATGAAAAAGAAAAGAAAAATAAAAATGGTCCAAAATATAAAAAATGTATAGGGGGAATGGCTGAATAGCATTAAAAAAGATGGCGTTTTTTGGCGGGAGGCGAAAAGTTAGTTGTACTGGTAGGAAGAAAAAATAAAGATAAGTTTCGAGGAGTTGGTATCTGATTGACGTGCTGAGCAGACGTTTTTTTGATTTTGCGATGAATTATAGTTCGTTCTGAATACCTTTAGTGATTTTTTTATTGAAAAAAATTAATTAAAAGGGATTTAAAGGAACAAAACTCTTGACTAAATTGTCGCTTAAGGTCTTTATTATTATAAAAATAGCACAATACAACCCCCAGGTTGAAAATTGTGAAAAAAGGACAATCTTATTTTAACCATACTTTATAAAAATATTGTAAAATGTAAAATATTCAATGAAAAAATGATGTAATTTAATAACAATAAATTTTAAAAAGATACCAACAGGTGAAATTCCAACAACAGCCACTATTGCTAAAATCAATAAGCGTTACAAACATTAGAAAAAAACAACAAAATTATACCAATAATAACGTAAAAAATTATTTATTAAAGATAAAAGTTGTAAAATTAATATTGTTAATAACGTTTACTACTGGCAAATGAAATATATAAAAACGCGTTAACAACGTGTTGTACAATACTAATATCACAAATAAATAAAATTTAAAACATTTAATTTTTAAATATTAAATGTAAATATTGAAAAAAATTAAAATTAAAAGTGATATGTACAAAATAAGACTCATAAGAATACACAGCAAGAAATAAAACATTTAATTCAAAATGTTCACAAAAAAGCCAGACAAATTAGACTAATATTACTATAACGTAAAACATTTAAGTTAAAAATTTTCTTAAAAAAAGGGAGATGAACAAATCAGTCTAACAGAGACACTCAACAAAAGATAGAAGAATTAAGATAAAGTTTTTCCAATAAAATACAAAAAAAGGTCAAACAAATAAATCTAATAAAAAAACACAGCAAACAAATAAAACATTTAAATCAAAGTTTTAATAAACAAGAGAAACAAATAAGTCAGCATCGACACAACCAAACAAAGACAGCAAAAAGATAAAAGATTTAAGTAAACCGTTTAAATAAAACAAAAGAAAAAAAAACATTACCAATAAGCCTACCAAGAACGAACACACCGCAAATAAATAAAACATTTAATTCAAAATTTTAGAAAAAGGAACAAGCCAATAATGCTAATTTAGATTACAACGTAAACAATTAAAAGTAACAAAAGCACAAAAGAAGAAAGAAGTTCGGGGTTGCCTACGTCAAGTGAAAGAGAAGTTTTGGGGCAAAAGTGATCTAAGGGGAAGAGTCGCAGCAGCATTTTATTTTTTGTTAGTTTTACATTACGCCAACAGCTAGGTATTACGCCAGTGATAGGCTACTGTGGACGAACGGCTTACGAACGATCTATAAACTATTACATAGGTATGTATGTATATTTAATTTAGTTAGAATTATCAGTCAATTTTTTTTCTCGGCCTTGAGTGCGCGCCATTTAGGATAGAGCTCTAACCTAGGGTCGCTTCGCGTACATTGTTTTATTTTCTAATGTTTGCTTTACCTAGAAAGTAAAAACAAGATAGATTTACATTAACAGTTAAAGAAAATATGTATATACACTTATTGGAGATATTAACTCACCTATATGATCGATTGGATTAATCCAGACACGTGCCAACAATATTTTGTTAGATAAGCTAATAACATTAATATTGTTGATCTATTGTAATGAATTACTTTAAATATAGATAACAAAATAAATCTTCAGTGTAATGCATTTCTTTTAATGTAAATAACCAAAAAGAAAGAAATTTTTTTTCATTTGCATAACATAACATAACATAATCTTATGTACTATATTATATATTTAAAATAAATTTTAAATTTTTTCTGATGAATTAAAATTTTCTTAAGGTGCGGTAAGTAGGGGAAACAGGTTACAGGGTACGTTTTTGGGACATCTATAACTGTCATGATGATTACGATGTCACGGTGAGGTTTTATTAATCCCAAGCGTGAAGGTTTCCGTCCTGGCAGTATACCAGCCAGAAGGTGACTTGTTTGTGTGTGTATAAGCGCGAGCGAGAAAACCTGCAATGATTGGCTTTGGGCCTCATTACTTCTTATTAAACTTTTTAAATAGGCTGGTATGAATTTTTTTGTGATAGCTGTGGAAGGCAGATTGGTTGGCAAAGAACCACCCCAAGACGGAGAGCGACAGTTGTAGCTTGCGCTAGCATACCAGCGCAACCAACAGTCTGACCAATCCACGTACGTATATAACTTTTAGCACACCACAACAGCTGCTACTATAACAAAAATGGAGCCCAACGTGGGGCCCGAAGCAAATCCTGGTAGACAGCATTACTTTATATTTTTCACTTTTTATTCATCTATTTTTTCTTTTGTTGGAAAACGTATATCCAGTTAGGTCGGTCGCAAGAGTCCCTAACAAGTAGCTACATGGTCAAACAAGAAATAAATCGTTAAATTAATATCTTTTTTAATTTAATATTTAATTGTGGTTTTGCTAGTCCTGGCAATAATTGCTTTTTTTACGCTTCAGTTGCAGCCCAGCTAATTTTTGAGATAGCAGCGACAGACAACCATTTTTTTACATCCATCAACTGTTTCGATTTTCGTTCGTTTCTTCTGAAACAAAGAGACAAAGATTTAAGTAGAAACTAATACACACACACCAGAAATCACAAATCATTATAATTTACCTTGTAACCGAAATGCCGCTCCAATTGTAGTTTTTGTTTTTTTTTTTACTTTGGCTAGTTTTGAAAAGAATTAGCAGACCTTTTAAATAAATTTTGGTTATTTTGTTCCATTTAGGAATCAGGCCATTTATGAATGATGTTGTAGACTGAATTCAAGGAACTTATATTGTTGGTATAATCAGATAAATAATGAATATTATTAATTTTTTTGATTTTGTATGGTAAATAAACCTTTTTCTTTAATTTTATTTCTTTTACTTTTTTGAATGTTTTTTGTCATGTCTTTTGTCAGTTTTTTTGCATTTGATTCATCATATTATTGAGTCATCCCTTATCATTGATTTTTTGCAATATACTTGCGGGTAATACTTCACCTAGTCGTGGCTCTGTTTGGGGGTTCGTTTTTAATTTAAGTGAGTTCGTCGTAAGTGGGCAAAGAGTTTTGGTAGCTTATTATCATATTAATGGTATAGACGCGTTCTGCTAGCAGACAGGTTTCAGCCGAAATTTTTAAATACAACCCGGCTTCTACCATGGAATACGTGTCTACGAGTAGCGCCACTGCCATTCCTGCGGTATCAGGTTCAATAGTGCCGTCAGTTCAGCAGTTTCGACCAGTTCAGATAGTACCATACCTTCACCAGAATACACCAGCTTGACTGCTAGAAACGTTCAGCGGAATTCACGTCCTAACCCAGCTGAAGCTCAAGCTCTTCCGAGGATTGACAATTTACCTGACGACAACGGAGCGGGGGATTCTGCAATGATGAATATTTGGAAGCAAATACAGGAGATATAGCTCATTCTTCATCAGGAAGTCGCTCGAATACACAATCGTTCGGCAGCAGCAGGATCCAATTCAAACCCTTTAAATGGGTCAGCAATGCCACAGGCATCGAATAGTTGAAATTTGACTCCAGCTCTACGTACCCAGGGGGATGTGTTTGGCAACCGGCCACCAACATAAAACGTTGTAGACAGCAAGGTGTATTTACCACAAATGATCAGCAACCATCACAGGCGAACTTAACCGGGCTAGCTTTACGTCAAGCTGGTGGGCTATCTCAAGGGGGTAATTTTTCCTTAGGTCCGTGTCTACAGCCAACAGCAGGTCCGACATTCTCAAGCAGTCCTGGACAGGCTCAAATCCCTCCAATGAGAAGATACCCATCAGTTCAGTCAGATTTTTCTAACCCACTTCAGAGAGGCGTGAACTTGTCGAAATGGGGGATAAAATTTGATGGTACCACGAAATCCATGAGTGCTGAAGATTTAATTTTTAGGGTAGATGCTCTACAGGAGGATTATAATTATTCGTTCAATGAAATTAGGCGTAGCTTCCATATGTTGTTAGAAGGCCCAGCCCTCGACTGGTATTGGAACGTAAGAAAGTTGACTTCAATTCAGTCCTGGGGGGCTTAAAATCAGTCTTTTCAAAGAAGAAAAGCCTTTTACAGTATAGGCGGTATAAAAACGAATTCCAATTGCAGAAGAAGATTATGGATCGTCGTTAGCAGCTACAAGAATCATTTTAGGAATTTTATAACGCAATTATGTGGTTGCGAAACCAGCAACGGTCTCCGTATTCGGAGATAGACCTCATTGAAATCATGAAGGTCGATTTGAAACCATCTTTGTGGATTTGTAGCTAGGTTGGCCATAGCTTTATGGATTGCCCGTCGTCTACCAAGCGTATATTTTGTTCTAGGTGTCGTTGCGATAATGTGGTAGCCTCTAAGTGTCTCAATTGTCAGGGAAAAAGGCCCCGGAACCCGTCTCTAACTGGAGAGGCGCGGTTCACGGAAGTTTAAGTCCAGTCACAGAGCAACAAAAGGAAGTAACCCCAGTCAAGATTTTAGTCAACCCAAACCAAACGTTAGCTAATACAAACTTAGAACCTAAGCTTAGAGAATTAAAGCCTTTGAAAATTAGAATAATTGAATATAAAGAAGCTAAACTTAGAATTTTTGGTAAACTGTCGAGTCGCATTAAGAAAGCGTGCGAACGATATAGTACTCGCAGACGTTTGAGACGTGAGTTTTCGGTGGCCTCTTTATATGAGGGTAAGGACTCCCGAATGTATACGCGAATGGTTATAGGAGGTCAGGAAATCGAGGGTCTGATAGATAGTGCTGCCACGGTGACGTGTCTGGGCCGCAAATGTCTTGAGTTTGTGGAAAAGGCGGGACTTACAGTCCATAGTTTTTCTAAAATATCAAGACAGCTGACGGTACAGAGCACCCTAGAATCAGTCGTGTGCGGGCAAAGGTAACGTTTGGGCAAATCAACGCAGATTATAACGTTCTATTTAGTGCCTACTTTGAGTCGAAAGTTGTTATTGGGTCTCGACTTTATGAAGATTTTTAAGATGTTTGCAGGATAGAGAGTCTTACGACCAACAACATAAGTCTCTGTGAAGAGGCAGAAAGTAATCCAGATTTCGTGACACACACTGTGACAGCTAAAAAGCGACAAAAATTAGATTTGGCCGAACATTTAGAAGCGCATTCTATAGATACCCGGAATGCAACTCCAGTAAACGATGAATATTACCCTGTCTCCCGGCTGAGCCAAAACTAATGTATACAGAGCTTGGTAGGATGCTTGGCCTTGGTGTCATTGAGCATAGTGAAAGCCCTTGGAATCATCCGGTCACTTTAGTCCATAAAGGTGAAAAGAACCGGCTGTGCCTCGACGCTCGAAAGCTCAATGCGCTGACCGTCAAGGATGCCAAAGCCCTGCCTCACATTGAGGATTTGCTCAGTCGACTAGGAGACACCATGTTAATTTCGAGTGTCGATCTGAAAGACGACTTCTGGCAGATACCACTTGATCCATCAAGCATGGACAAAAATGCTTTCACGATACCAGGGCGGCCACTTTACCATTTTAATGTCATGCCGCTTGGATTGTGTAATGCAGCTCAAAGGTTATGTGTTTAATGGATAAAGTAATCCCCGCGGCGTTGCGGGATCGAGTTTTCTTCTACTCGATAGTGTCTGCATAATTCGAGACACACCTGGACTTGTTAAAACAAGTATCTGTATGTTTGGCGAAAGCAGGCCTGACCATCAATGTAGCGAAATCTAAATTCTTCTTCAAAGAGTTAAGAGTTAGTTTTAGAGTGATCTTTTTTCTTTTATATATGCATATAGGAAATCATAAGGTAACATATTTATAGAGGAAAAGCGTGAAGTCTAATGCCCCAACTTGCTTCACTTCCTGTTAGAAATTTTAAACTTTTTTTTTTTTTTTGCAGTGGGGGGTACTTCGCGCCAAAGGACTTAAGCTAATATCAGTTGAACTTAAAAACTACGGTGGTTTTAGGCCCTTTCTTTTTTGCAATTAATTCCACTCAATTGGTTATGATACATTTCAGTCAGTTCTCTTTTTAGCCGTTCAATCCATCGCACTGAAAGCTGCAAATAGAAAATAATAAAAATTTAAGTTTTAAATTTAAAATTTTTTCACTTTTTCATATCATCTGAAATTTTATTCTGTCATTTTTTTAAAATCATATTAAATTGTCGACAATAGCGTAAAACATAAGCAAAGATCAGCTGGTCTAGTAACCGTCCTTGGCTACAAGTAACTTGAGGGTTACACAATCAAATTTTACTTCAAGTTTTATTCCAACTTTTAATACGTTCACATCTTTTCATCAATACTCTCATACTTAAAAAAAATTTAAACAAGCAGGCTTTAAATTTTTCTTAAGGTGAGTGTTTCAAGTTAAGTTTAAGAAAACAGCTGCTCATAATTCTCTCGAGCTATTCTTGGTTTTGTTTTAACAAGTATTTTGCCGCCGAAAGTTTCCTCCACTTTGCGGGCAATTTGCTGGGTGCTTGTTACCGAGAATCAGAGTCGCAAATACCTGAATGTCAAAGGCAGAGATGGCAGCGGAAATTGCCCCCCCCCCCCCCATTCTTTGTTCTAAAAGAACAATTCAGTACTTAATTGTACCATCTTGCAGAATAGTGGCAAAGAATGCGGAATGAAAAAGAAAAGTAAAATAAAAAATGGTTCCAAAACATAAAAATTATATTGGAGGAATGGCTGAATAGCAATGAAAAAAAGATGGCGTTATTTGGTGTTAGAGTTGTTGTGTAAAAAAAAAAAGAAATTTTTTGATTTTATGTTTTATTAGTTTTATTTTATTTTCATAACCTGCAGGGTCCCGTAGGAATTTAAGGTTATAACGTTTGTTTATTTGTTGACATTCGTTTTACTTTTCCTTCATAAAAAAACCTTCTGTGGCATTTTTTCATTTTAATTCAGTTTGTTACTATTATCTTTTACTGCGCTTTTCCTAGTTTTTTTTCACAATATTTACCTTTAGCTGAAATAGTATCTGTGTTAAAACTAACTTCATACATTATAGGAAAATTACTGTTACGACATTTGTATCAGTTTTGTGCTAATAAATAACTTTTCGATGTAAATTTTCCTTAGTCAGGAACTCCTCCTTTAAAAAAACTTTAGTGCAGCGTGCGTATTTAGACATCAATTTAAAGTTTAGACCTTCCTTATGTGACCCTTTATTTTCTTTATTTTGTTCATATAATTATTTTTTGTTGAAAATTTCGATATTTTCTTATACTTAAATCTTATAACCCTTCTGGTTCTTCCCCCTTTTTTTACATATTCTCCTACCATTATTTTTATTAATTTTCCTTATGTTTCTTCACACTTTTTTTCATTTTATAGTTCCTTGGTTTTTTTCCCTTTCTGACTATATATTTTCATACTATTCATTTTTTCTCATGTTCGCTAATATTTTTTCAATATTTCCTTATATGACCTTATGGTCTTTTTCCTCCTTTCTATTTTGTATATATTTCATCCTTTAGTGCACCATTTCCCACTTTCGTCCCGTAGCTTTGGTTTCGAGCCAAAGTAGCTAGGATCAGAAATTGGGTGGCTGATACACTTCGTAGCGTATTATACGTTTTTCTTTTACTATATGACCTCTTTTATCTAACTAACCTTTGTTTAATTTTCCTATTTGCTACTACCCTTTCATATTTTACCTCGAAATGTTTCTTTGCATACGACATGGCACCTGCCGTCAGTTGAAATCGTATCGAATTTTCCCACTAAGTTCAATGTTTCAGGAAAATTACCGATGGCGGTGTGTAAAGTAACTAAATAAGTGTTTTATGTGTAACTGACTTGTATTTCCGCTTAAGTCCTTTGTAGCTTTAGTTTCGAGCCAAAATAACAACAACAAAAAAAAACGGAGTAACTGATACTCTTTAAACTAAACAGAAGTAAAAAATCCTTTACAAAAAATTACCCTTTTTAATTATTCCCAATCTAACCCCTTGCACCCTGCCACCTTTTATAAATTTTTTATTTTGCTGGTCTTATCAAATTATTTTGATAAACCTTGTCGTAGTTCCCTTGTCGTATTCTCACATTGACAGGTGTGGGTACTCCCGTGACTTCATAGGGACCCAACCATATAGGTAAAAACTTATTTTTTCTCGCCTGGTTTTTCAGCTACGCCATTTGTCCGGTCTCAAACTGTCTAGTCTTTGTGCCCTTGTCATAATATTTTTTTGACTTTTCTTTTGGCCTTATCTGGTTATGTCTCACTACTTCGTAACTTCGTTGAATTTGGTATTTAAGGATTATGCTGTAGTCATCTTTGTTATAGAGAGGCGCTGGCTGCTTTTTGAGTCTGAAAGATATTTCAAATTCGAATCCGTAGAGTAGCTTATGGCGTGTTTGCTTAATAGACGAATGCCTTGTGTTATTGTGTACATGCATGGCATGATGCAGCCAATTATCCCAATTAGTTTCGTCAAGTTTCACAAAACTTCTTCAATACTCTGCAAGAAGTCTATGGGTCCTTTACAGGGATCCCTTGGATTGAGGATGATATGGAGTTGTATATATGTTTTTTACTCCTAGCATTTTGCAAACTTCCTTTCGAAGTAAAATTGCTTCCATTGTCTGTTACGACAACTTTGGAGATAAAAAATCGGTCGATTATTTCTCTGAAAAACTGCCTTGCTACCGTTGCCGCTTCCATGTCTGGGATAGCTACGCAGGCTAGGTATTTTGAAAAATCATCCAAAAAGGTCACAATATATTTGTTGCCACTTGAGGATTCGGGTAAGGGCCCAACAATATGTATAAAAATTCTTTCAAAAGGCATATAGGGAGTTGTGGTCAGGGTCATTGGCATCCGGTCTATCCGTGAGCATTTATTTTGCTGGCAAATTTTGCAGGAGGCTACATAATTTTAAATTTGACTTTGCATACCAGCTCATTTGTATTTGTGGTATTATCTTCTTTTTTATGATTTTTATTCGTCTCCACTGCACTTTCTATACTCGGGGTTTCCACACCTTTTGATTGTGCTCTCGTTATTACACCTATGTTTACTTCTTCCGTTGGAAGGCGGCTGAGAGCGTCTACATTTCGATTTGTCTTGCCTGGTTATTTAGCGAATCTCAAAAGCGTATTCTAACAATTTCAGTCTTAAACGACCCAATCTATATTCTTGATTTCTTAAGTTAGCTATACCTTTCAAGGGTTTGCGGTCAATGAATACCGTGAAATATCTGCCGAGCAGATATGGTCGAAAAGTTTTTGTGGCCCATACAATGGCCAGCAACTACCTCTCTATTGCGGAGTATCGTTTTTTGCTAAATACTCTGCTAGCGAAATAAATTGGTAGGTCACTTCCTGTTTCTACTTGAGAGAGAATTACTCCTTGAGCTACATTACTGGCATCTGTTGTTAAAATGAATGGCTTGTTAAAATCAGGATATTGGAGGAGAGGAGGGTTTGTCACAGCATCCTTCAACTTGTCCATTGCTTCCTTGCACTCTTGTGTCCACTCTAATTTTCTATCCTTTCCCAACATTTTGTTAAGAGGTAATAAAATTCATGCCGAGTTTGGAATGAACTTTCTGTAGTAATTTATCAGCCCCAAAAATGCTTTTAGCTCCTTGATATTTTTAGGGGATGGTAAATCTTTCACCGCCCTCTTCTTATTTGGGTCTAATTTTAGGTTTTTTTTCTCAAGACCTCCAAAACTTTCATTAAACGTGAATTATGGTCCACTAGGTTTCTGCCATATATAACAATATCGTCCAAATAAACGAAACAGTCAATTCCATGTAGCCCGGTTAGTATTGAATTCATCATTCTTTGAAAAGTAGCTGGTGAACCCATCAAACCGAAAGGCATACGGTTAAATTCATAGTGCCTCAAATTGGTACTAAAGGCGATTTTATGTTTATCATTAGGATCCATTAATACTTGATGGTATCCGCTTGCTAAATCGAGAGTAGAGAAATACCTAATTGGTCTAAAATCTCATCGATTCTTAGTATTGGAAAAACTTGTTTTACTGCCGCTTTGTTCAGTTTTCTAAAATCTACAAGCAATCGGCACTTTTCTTTCGCCGTTTTGGTCTGCTTTTTTGGGTACCAAAAGAATCGGGGAGTTCCATGGAGAATTGCTGGGTGATATTACATTAATCTTGAGCATTTGGTCCAACTGTCTGTTAACTTCAGTTCTGTGGACTTCTGGTAGTCTATATTGTTAAGTGTTTATTGGGGGTTGACTTGCTTCCGTATGTATTTCATGTTTCAATACAGTTGTGTAGGTAAGACTGTCATCAGTCCGTTGGAAAATATCGTCGTATGTCTTTAAAATATTCTCGATATAAAACGTCTATTCCGTGTTAAGAATTTGGCTTAGTTTCTCCGTTTCCAAAAGTAGTTTTTCTCTTTTCAACCTTTCTCTAGAATCTATTATATTTATTGTTGCTAATGGCTTTATCGTATAGTCTCTGAAGCTTTCGTTGCTCAGGCTTATTTTTTCACTTATATTTATGGCCGTGTTAGTCATGTTCAGTATAGGTACATGAGCTGCTCCGGCTTTCACTGTTGTTAGAGTTTCACCCACGAAAACACCGGGCAAAATTTCTGACTTATTTGTGACAATGTCAGCATTAACGGAGTTTACTTTATAAATTTTTCTCTGACAGCCAAACATAGGGCTTCCATTGTTTCAAAATCCTTGTTGTGAAAATATGAGAAGGCGTTCCGAAAAGTCTTTTTTTTTATACATTTATTTATTTATTTATTTGCTTCTTCTTAAGCTCTGGGCCATTTGCACCGTAGAAAATTGGCACAATGTGTGATACATTTTTCAAAAGTTCCGTAAAAGACGTCATATTGTTGTTTGAAATTTCTTTACTTATTCTGTTTGTAATTTGTATTTCTCTCGGCGATGGTGACCGTCTCTTCAAAATTTCCTGCGCCGATGCTACCAATGTATTAAATTCTCCAATTAATGTGCTATCTATCCTTTCTGTCCTCTTCAAATCGTCGAAACTTTCTTTGTAGTGTGCTAGTTCGCAAAATTTTTTAGATGTCGTCTCTGTTGTATAGCCTCTGCTTCCTGCCTTTTTTGCGTTTATTATGATGCTTCGAGTTTTAGATATCAGGTGAAGAGCCGTTGATTTCTCCTCTATACGAATATCCTTATTATAAATCTCCTCTGCCTGCTCATCAATACCGTAGAGCTGTTGTCTGCGTGTTCTATTGTTATTTCAGGAACTCCGGAATCCTCTGTCAATTCTTTACTTATTGATGGAGTGGGTGACTTAGTCTTGTGTATAATGTCGAGTTCACGCTTTGCATTTCCTAAAGCTATTTGTAATCTTTGTACGGTGTCGTCTTGTACGTCTATTTGCTGTTGTTATTTCAGTTGTTTTTTAAATTCATTCTTACTTAACCCCTTTTTTCTCAATTTTTCAACAAACGATGCGTTTTCTTCTACTGCCTGCTCCTTATCTGTTCCCTTAATTTGCGACTCTGTTTTTCTAAAAGTCCCTTTGTGACCTCCAAGTCTGCTATCCTTTTACTGAAATCTGCCGACTGTTTCTTATTCAGGTCTACTATTAATTTTGTTAGTTTCTGGTACCTTATATTGTCCCTTTGTCTTTCTGTAAATTCCTTGCCTTGTTTCAAACTATTAAATTCGGTCCATGCGAGAACTTGTAGACTGTCAACCGAGTGGTTGTACTTATTGAGCTTAGATAGTTATTCATGCATCCTTGATTTCGGGTTGTCCATTTACACACCTAAAAATTTCAAAAGCATACTTACCATCACCAACAACATTTCCGCTATTCTCTTCAAAAGCTAAAATTTTATAACGACGCAAAATTTATTGATTACGAGTAAATCGCGACGTTTACTCCTTACTTGACACTTGATATTTGCTTTGCTTAATGTAGCTTAGGCCTGTGGCAACTACTTTTCAATTCCCGCACTTTGTATTTTGGCAAGGATCCCAAAGGCGTACTGGCATACAGATGCTTAATGACACCTAGAACTCTATACTCAGTGGTTTCTTTAAATTTTTCTTTGTCACCTACTTTACCGATTTTGTTCACAAGCAAAACAAATCGAATCAAAACATCTCCCAATTTGGCCAAAGTAATTAGCAGTTTACTAATAATTCCACCAATTCATACTTCTGGTATACAGATGCTTAATGATCTCTAATGCTTCACTTCCGTGTTTATTTAGTTTTCTAACTTTCGTTGCTATAAAATCATTTGCCACATTCGGAAAGGATTTAAAATAAACCAAAAATGTATTACCAAATTTTATTCCTGGAGGGTTCCTTGGGAATCGCAGCAAAATTATTCTCTTATCCTACCGGCTGCGCCAAATGTTAGATTTGTTGTGTAACAAAAAAACAAGAATACTGATTTTATGTTTTATTAATTATTTTTTATTTATATAACCTGCAGGGTCCCGTAGGAATTTCAGGTTATGATCAATATTAATTTAATTTATTTATAACCTGCAGGTGGCCGTAGGAATTTCAGGTTTTAACTATTTGTTTAAACTTCTAATTTACGACTCCACTTCTTAACAATTCTTAGTCACTATTTATACGAAATTCTTAACGCTAAAACAGAATCAGCATTTCTAAAAATAAATAAGTTAGTTAGTTGGACTGGTAGGAAAAATAAATTAAGAGAAGTTTCGAGAAGTTGGTATCTGATTGAAGTGCTGTGCAGACGTTTTTTTATTTGGCGGGGAATTATAGTTCGTTCTGAATACATTTGGTGGTTCTTTTATTGAAAAAAATTATTGAAAAAGGATTTAAGGAAAGACCTTCTTAGCTTAATTGTTGCTTAAGATCAAAACGATTAACAAAATAGCACAATAGAACCCTCAGATTGAACATTGTGAAAAAAGAACAATCTTATTTTAACCAAGAGTCAAGAAAAAGCTTTTTATAAAAATATTGTAAAATGCAAAATATTCCAATGAAAAACTGACGTAATTTAAAAAAAAAGAAATTTTAAAAAGATACCAACAGATGAAATTCCAACAACAGTCGCTATTGTTAAAACCAATAAAGATTACAAAATAGAAAAGCGTTACAAACGTTAGAGAAAAAAACAACAAAATTATACATATAATAACCTAATAAAATTATTTATTAAAGATAAAAGTAATAATAATAATATTGTTCATAACATTTACTACTGGCAAATCAAGAGTATAAATACGCATTAACAAAGTGTTGTACAATATTAATGTCAAAAAGGAATAAAATTTAAATTTGAATTAAAAACATATTGAAAAAAATGAAAATTAATAGTGATGACAAAATAAGCATAATAAGGATACACAGCAGGAAAATAAAACATTTAATTCAAAATGTTCACAAAACAAAGCCAGAGAAGTTAGTCTAACATAACCATATCGTAAAACATTTAAGTTAAAAATTTTCATAAAAAAAAACAGGGAGATGAACAAATCAGTCTAACAGAGACACTCACCAAAACATAAAAAATTGAAGATAAATTTTTTTTAATAAAACAAAAAAAAAAAAAAGATCAAACAAATAATTCTAATAAAGACACACAGCAAATCAATAAAACATTTAAATCAAAGTTTTCATAAACAAAACAAACAAATAAGTCTAGCATAGACACAACCAAAACGTAAAACTTTTACATAAAATTAAAATTTTCCAAAAAAAAGACAATAAAGAACAAGCAATTTTGTTTAATAGAAACAAGAAAAAAAAAAACAATACCAATAAGCCTATCAAGAACACACCGCAAAAAATAAGACATTTAATTCAAAATTTTCATAGACAAAACAAACGAACAAAGTCTAAAATAGACAAACTACAATTATGTACGTCAAGTATTTAAATTAAAATTTTCGAAAAAGGAACAAACCAATAATGCTAACTTAGATTACAACGTAAACAAATAAAAGTTAACAAAAGCACAAAAGAAGAAAGAAGTTCGGGGTTGCAAAAGTGATCTAAGGGGAAGAGTCGCAGCAGCATTTTATTTTTTGTTAGTTTTACATTATGCCAACAGCCAGGTATTTCGCCAGAGACAGACTACTGTGGACGAACGTAAAAACAAGATAGATTTACATTAACAGTTAAATAATATATATATATATATATATATATAAATATATATATATATATATATATATATATATATATATATATATATATATATATATATATATATATTTATTTATTGGTGTTATTAACTCACCTATATGACCGATTGGTAATCCGGACACATCACGGACAGACGGTATTATGTTACCACCGATGCCAACAATATTTTATTAGATAAGCTAATAACATTAATATTGTAGATTTATTGTAATGAATTACTTTTAATATAAATAACAAAATAAATCTTAATTGTAATGCATTTCATTTAATGAAAATAATCAAAATTTTTTATTGATATTGTATATAAAATCTGATGTACTATTACATATTTAAAATGAAATTTAAAATTTTTTCTATTGAATTAAAAATTTCTTAAGGTGCGGTAAGTAGGCGAAATAGGTTACAGGGTACGTTTTTGGTACATCTATAACTGTCATGATGATTACGATGTCACGGTGAGGTTTTTTTTAATCCCAAGCAGGAGAGTTTCCGTCCTGGCAGTCCACCAGCCAGAAGGTGACATGTTTTTGTGTGTATAAGCGTGACCGAGAAAACCTGCAATAATTTGCTTTAGGCCTCATTACTTCTTATTAAACTTTTTAAATGGGCTGGTATGATTTTTTTTTGATAGCTGTCTATGGCAGATTGGTTCGCAAAGAACCATCCCAAGACGGACAGCGACAGGTGGAGCATCCACCAGTGTACCAGTGCCGCGAACAGTCTGGCCAATCCACGTTTATATTCAACTTTAAGCTCAACACAACAGCTGCTACTATTACAAAAATGGCGCCCAACGTGGGGCCCGAAGCAAGTCCTGGTAGACAGAATTACTTTATATTTTTCAATTTTATTTATCTACTGCTTCCTTTTGTTGGAAAACGTATGTCCAGTTAGGTCGGTCGCAAGAGTCCCTACATGGTCCAAGAAGTAAATCGTTAATTTAATATTTTGCATATAAATCAGGTGAATCTAGTAAGTCGGCTCTTTTCTCTTTTATCTAATTAACCTTTTTTCAATTTTGCCTATTTGCTATTACCCTTTCATATTTTACCTCGAAATGTTTCTTTGCATACCACATGGCACCTGCCGTCAGTTGAAATCGTATCGAATTTTCCCACTAAGTTCAATGTTTCAGGCAAATTACCGATGGCAGTATGTAGTAACTAAATCAGTGTAGCTTTAGTTTCGAGCTAAAATAACCAAAAAAAAAAAAAAAAACGGAGTAACTGATACTCTTTAAACTAAACAGAAGTAAAAAAATCCTTTACAAAAAATTACCCTTTTTAATTATTCGCAATATAACCCCTTGCACCCTGCCACCTTTTGTAAATTTTTTATTTTACTGGTCTTATCAAATTATTTTGATAAACCTTGTCGTAGTTCCTTTGTCGTATTTTCACACTGACAGGTGTGGGTACTCCCGTGACTTCATAGGGACCCAACCATATAGGTAAAAACTTATTTTTTTTCGCCTGGTTTTTTAGCTACACCATTTGTCCGGTCTTAAACTGTCTAGTCTTTGTGCCCTTGTCATAATATTTTTTTGTTTTTTCTTTTGCCCTAACCTGGTTCTGTCTCACTACTTCGTAACTTTGTTGAATTTGGTATTTAAGGATTATGCTGTAGTCATCTTTGTTATAGAGAGGCGCTGGCTGCTTTTTGAGCCTGAAAGGTATTTCAAATTCGAATCCGTAGAGTAGCTTAGTATTAGTTTGCTTAGTAGACGAATGCCTTGTGTTATTGTGTACATGCAGGGCATGATGCAGCCAATCATCCCAATTAGTTACGTCAAGTTTCACAAAACTTCTTCAATATTCTGCAAGATATCTATTGGTCCTTTCCAGGGATCCATTGGATTGAGGATGATATGGAGTTGTATATATGTTTTTTACTCCTAGCATTTTGCAAACTTCCTTGAACAATTTCAAAGTAAAATTGCTTCCATTATCTGTTGCAAGAACTTTGGTAATCAAAAATCGGGCGATTATTTCTCTGAAAAACTGCCTTGCTACCGTTGCCGCTTCCATGTCTGGGATAGCTGCGCAGGCTAGGTATTTTGAAAAATCGTCCAAAATTGCCACTTGAGGATTCGGGTAAGGGCCCAACAATATGTATAAAAATTCTTTCAAAAGGCATATTGGGAGTTGTGGTCAGGGTCATTGGCATCCTGTTTATCCATGAGCTTTTTTGACTTTGCATTCCAGCCCATTTGTATTGTGCCCTGATATAGAAATAAGATTATAGCGCACCTAGGTGGCCTCCCAATGGCGTGTCATGGAACGTTGTAATTACCTTCTTTATATCTTCTGCATCTGTAAAAAATATGTGGTATTATTTCCTTTTTCATGATTTTTATTTGTCTCCACTGCACTTTCTCTACTCAGGGTTTCCACACCTTATGATTGTGCTCTCGTAATTACACCTATGTTCACTTCTTCCGTTGGAAGGCGGCTGACATCGTCTACATCTCGATTCGTCTTGCCTGGTTTGTAGCGAATCTCAAAATCGTATTCTAACAGTTTCAGTCTTAAACGACCCAATCTACCTTCCTGATTTCTTAACTTAGCTATACCTTTCAAGGGTTTGCGGTCAGTGAATACCGTGAAATATCTGCCGAGCAGATATGGTCGAAAAGTTTTTGTAGCCCATATAATGGCCAACAACTCCCTCTCTATTTCGGAGTATCGTTTTTCGTTAAATACTCTGCTAGCGAAATAAATTGGTAGGTCACTTCCTGGTTCTACTTGAGAGAGAATTACTCCTAGAGCTACATTACTGCCATCTGTTGTTAAAATGAAAAGCTTGTTAAAATCAGGATATTGGAGGAGAGGAGGGTTTGTCACAGCATCCTTCATTTTGTCCATTGCTTCCTTGCACTCTTGTGTCCACTCTAATTTTGTATCCTTTCTAAACATTTTGTTAAAAGGTAATGAAATTCATGCCGAGTTTAGAATGAACTTTCTGTAGTAATTTATCAGCCCCAAAAATGCTTGTAGCTCCTTGATATTTTAGGGGGTGGTATATCTTTCACCGCCCTATTCTTATTTGGGTCTAATTTTAGGTTTTTTTTTTCTCAAGACTTCCAAAACTTTCATTAAACGTGAATTATGGTCCACTAGGTTTCTGCCATATATAACAATATCGTCCAAATAAACGAAACAGTCAATTCCATGTAGTCCGGTTAGTATTGAATTCATTATTCTTTGAAAAGTAGCTGGTGAACCCATCAAACCGAAAGGCGTACGGTTAAATTCATAGTACCTCAAATTGGTACTAAAGGCGATTTTTTGTTCATCATTAGGATCTATTAATACTTGATGGTATCCGCTTGCTAAATCGAGAGTAGAGAAATACCTTCTGCACCCTAATTGGTCTAAAATTTCATCGATTCTTAGTATTGGAAAAACTTGTTTTACTGCCGCTTCGTTCAGTTTTCTAAAATCTACAAGCAATCGCCACTTTTTTTCGCCGTTTTGGCCTGCTTTTTGGGTACCAAAGAATCGGGGAGTTCCATGGAGAATTGCTGAGTGATATTACATTATCCTTGAGCATTTGGTCCACCCGTCTGTTAACTTCAGTTCTGTGGACATCTGGTAGTCTATATTGTTTAGTGGTTATTGGGGGTTGACTTGCTTTCGTAGGTATTTCATGTTTCAATACAGTTGTGTAGGTAAGACTGTCACCAGGCAGTTGGAAAATATCGTCGTATGTCTTCCAAATATTCTTGATTGAAAACGTCTATTCCGGGTTAAGACTTTGGCTTAGTTTCTCCGTTTCCAAAAGTAGTTTTTCTCTTTTCAAACCTTCTCTAGAATCTATTATATTTATTGTTGCTTATGGCTTTATCTTATAGTCTCTGTAGCTTTCGTTGCTAAGGCTTATTTTTTCACTTATATTTATGGCCGTGTTATTCATGTTCAGAATAGGTACAAGAGCTGCTCCGGCTTTCACTGTTGTTAGAGTTTCACCTACGAAAACACCGGGCAAAATTTCTGACTTACTTATGACAATGTCACCATTAACGGAGTTTACTTTATAAATTTTTCTCTGACAGCCAAACATAGGGCTTGTATTGTTTCAAAATCCTTGTTGTGCAAATATAAGTAGGCGTTCCGAAAAAGTCTTGTTTTTATACATTTAAGCAGGTCGACTACACCACCTGCTTCCAACAGTTTATTTTTCGCAATCATACAGCCTTCAATGAATTTATTTGCTTCTTCCATATGCTCTGGGCCATTTGCACCGTAGAAAATTGGCACAATGTGTGATACATTTTTTTGAAATTTCCTTACTTATTCTGTTTGCAAATTGTATTTCTCTCGGCAATGGTGACCGCCTCTTCAAAATTTCCTGCGCCGATGCTACCAATGTATTAAATTCTCCAGTTAATGTGCTATCTATCCTTTCTGTCCTCTTCGAATCGTCGCGTTTTCTTCTACTGCCTGCTCCTAATCTGTTCCCTTATTTTGCGACTCTGTTTTTCTAAAAGTTCCTTTGTGACCTCCAAGTCTGCTATTCTTTTACTGAAATATGCCGACTGGTTCTTATTCAGGTCTACTATCAATTGTAGCACATAACCAACTTCCTCTAATTTTGTTAGTTTCTGGTGCTTATATTGTCCCTGTGTCTTTCGATAAATTCCTTGCCTTGTTTCAAACTATTAAATTCGGTCCATGCGAGAACTTGTAGACTGTCAACCGAGTAGTTGTACTTACTGAGCTTAGATAGTTATTCATGCGTCCTTGATTTCGGGTTGTACATTTACACACCTAAAAATTTCAAAAGCATACTCACCAGCACCAACAACATTCCCTTCAAAAGCTAAAATTTTATAACGACGCAAAATTTATTGATTACGAGTAAATCGCGATGTTTACTCTATACTTGAAACTTGATATTTGCTTTGCTTAATGTAGCATAGGCATGTGGCAACTACTTTTCAATTCCAGCACTTTGTATTTTGGCAAAGATCCCAAAGGCGTACTGGCATACAGATGCTTAATGACACCTAGGACTTTACCTGTATACTCAGTGGTTTCTTTAAATTTTTCTTTGCCACCTACTTTACCGATTTTGTTCACAAGCAAAACAAGTTGAATCAAAACATCTCCCAATTTGGCCAAAGTAATTAGCAGTTTACTAATAATTCCACTAATTCACACTTTTGGTATACAGATGCTTAATGATCTCTAATTCTTCACTTTCGTGTTTACTTGGTTTTCTAACTTTCGTTGCTATAAAATCATTTCCCACATTCGGAAAGGAATTAAAATAAACCAAAAATGTATTACAAAATTTTATTCCTGGAGGATTCCTTGGGAATCGCAGCATATTTATTCTCTTATCCTACCGGCTGCGCCAATGTTAGAGTTGTTTTGTAAAAAAGAAGAAGAACACTGTTTGATTTTATGTTTTATTATTAATTGTTTATTTATATAACCTGCAGGGTCCCGTAGGAATTTCAGAATATGATCAATATTAATTTAATTTATTTATAACCTGCAGGTAGCCGTAGGAATTTCAGGTTATAACTATTTGTTTAAACTTCTAATTTACAACTCCCCTTCTTAACAATTCTTAATCACTATTTACACGAAATTCTTAACGCTAAAACAGAATCAGCATTTCTAAAAATAAATAAGTTAAATAAATAAAGTGCTGACTTGCCAAACAGAGTCAGTACTTTTCAATTAAAATTTAGTACATATTTATAAATTTTGATTTACTTATAAATAAAGCTTAAAAATACGAGGGTGCCTCTCAACATTGGCGGGAGGCTAAAAGTTAGTTGGACTGGTAGGAAGAAGAAATTAAGAGAAGTTTAGAGAAGTTGGTATCTGATTGAAGTGCTGTGCAGACGTTTTTTTATTTGGCGGGGAATTATAGTTCGTTCTGAATACATTGGGTGGTTCTTTTTTTTAAAAGAATTAATGAAAAAGGATTTAAGGAAAGTACATCTTAGCTAAATTGTCGCTTAAGATCAAAATCATTAAAAAAATGGCACAATAGAACCCTCAGATTGAACATTGTGAAGAGAGAACAATGTTATTTTAACCACGAGTCAAACTGACGTAATTTAATAACAAGAAATTTTAAAAAGATGCCAACAGGTGAAATTCTAACAACAGCCGCTATTGTTAAAACCAATAAAGATTACAAAATAGAAAAGCGTTACAAACGTTAGAGAAAAAAACAACAAAATTATACAAATAATAACCTAATAAAATTATTTATTAAAGATAAAAGTGATAATAATAATATTGTTCATAACAATTACTACTGGCAAATCAAGAGCATAAATACGCATTAGCAAAGTGTTGTACAATATTAATGTCAAAAAGGAATAAAATTTAAATTTGAATTGAAAACATATTGAAAAAAATGAAAATTAATAGTGATGACAAAATAAGCATAATAAGAATACACAGCAAGAAAATAAAACATTTAATTCAAAATGTTCAGAAAACAAAGCCAGAGAAGTTAGTCTAACATAACCATAACGTAAAACATTTAAGTTAAAAATTTTCATAAAAAAACAGGGAGATGAGCAAATCAGTCTAACAGAGCCACTCACCAAAACATAAAAAATTGGTAAATTTTTTTCAATAAACAAAAAAAAACAAAAGATCAAACACATAAATCTAATAAAGATACACAGCAAATAAATAAAACATTTAAATCAAAGTTTTCATAAACAAAACAAACAAATAAAACTAAAAAACCAATACCAATAAGCCTATCAAGAACACACCGCAAAAATAAGACATTTAATTCAAAATTTTCATAGACAAAACAAACGAACAAAGTCTAAAATAGACAAACTACAAATATGTACGTCAAGTATTTAAATTAAAATTTTCGAAAAAGGAACAAACCAATAATGCTGACTTAAATTGCAACGTAAACAAATAAAGGTTAACAAAAGCACAAAAGAAGAAAGAAGTTCGGGGTTGCCTACGTCAAGAGGGAGAGAAGTTTTGGAGCAAAAGTGATCTAAGGGGAAGAGTCGCAGCAGCATTTTATTTTTTGTTAATTTCACATTACGCCAACAGCCAGGTATTTCGCCAGAGACAGACTACTGTGGACGAACGGCTTACGACCGATCTATAAACAATCACATATGTATGTATATTTAATTTATCCACAATTATTTTGTGTATAGGAAACATTAGTTAACGTATCAAGTTACTGTCCTCAGTCGATTTTTTTCCTCGGCCTTGAGTGCGCGCTATTCAGGATAGAGCTCTAACCTAGAGTCGTTTCGCGTACATTGTTTGTTTCTAATGTTTGCTTTACCTAGAAAGTAAAAGCAAGATACATTTACATTAACAGTTATATATATATTGGTGTTATTAACGGACGGACGGTATTATGTTACCACCGATGCCAACAATATTTTGTTAGATAAGCTAATAACATTAATTTTGTAGATTAACAAAATAAATCTTAATTGTAATGCATTTCATTTAATGTAAATAACCAAAAAGAAAGAGAATTTTATTTTCTTTGCATATTATTTTGCCATACTTTTTTATTGATATTGTATATAAAATCTGATGTACTATTATATATACATATTTAAAATGAAATTATAAATTTTTTCTATTGAATTAAAAATTTCTTATGGTGCGGTAAGTAGGGAAAACAGGTTACAGGGTACGTTTTTAGGACATCTGTAACTGTCATGATGATTTCGATGTCACGGTGAGGTTTTTTTAATCCCAAGCAGGAGAGTTTATATCCTGGCAGTCCACCAGCCAGAAGGTGACGGGTTTTTGTGTGTATAAGCGTGAGCGAGAAAACCTGCCAGTATACCAGTGCCGCGAATAGTCTGGCCAATCCACGTTTGTATTCAACTTAAAGCTCACCACAACAGCTGCTACTATTACAAAAATGGCGCCCAACGTGGGGCCCGAAGCAAGTCCTGGTAGACAGAATTACTTTATATTTTTAAATTTTATTAATCTATTTTTCCTTTTGTTGGAAAACGTATGTCCAGTTAGGTCGGTCGCAAGGGTCACTAACAAGTAGCTACATGGTCCAACAAAAAATAAATCGTTAATTTAATATTTTGCATATGAATCAGGTGAATCTAGTAAGTTGCCATGATACCTGTCCCTCGCATATACGTAAGTCCCGATGGCTAGGATGCAGGATCTGGTATCGTGTTGCGACATATGGTGTGAGCATTAGGTTCATGAGGATTTACAGATTCAAATATCTTGGTCGCTTTCTGTCAACTAGAGGCTTAAATATATTAGAAATTTAAACTGGAAAAATTGCTGAAGTTGAGAGGAAAAGATAGATATACCATTTTCTTTTCCTTCAGATACCCAAGCCCATAGCCCAAGAAATAGTTGTAACTTAAATGGAGACTTACATTTTTCCATAGTTATTCTGTGGGACACTAAATGCAACGTTAATTGTGGTTTTGCTAGTCCTGGCAGTAATTGATTTTTTTACGCTTCAGTTGCAGCCCAGCTAGTTTTGCTGATGGCAGCGACAGACAACTATTTTTTTTTTTCATCCATCATCTGAAACAAAGAGACCAAAATTTGAGTAGTAACTAATACACACACACACACCAGAAATCACAAATCATTATAATTTACCTTGTAACCGAAATGCCGCTCCAATTGTAGTTTTTGTTTTTTTTTAACTTTGGCTTGTTTTGAAAAGAATTAGCGGACCTTTTAATATATAGAATAAATTTTGGTTATTTTTGTTCCATTTAGGAATCAGACCAGTTTTGAATAATGTTTTAGACTAATTTTAAGGAACTTATATTGTTGGTATAATCAGATAAATAATGATAATTATTAATTTTTTTGCTTTTGTATGGTAAATAAACCTTTTTCTTTAATTTTATTTCTTTTACTTTTTTGAATATTTTTTGGCAGTTTGTTTTTTTGCATTTGATTCATCATATAATTGAGTCATCCCTAATTATTGATTTTTTGCAATATACTTGCGGGTAAAACTTCACCTAGTCGTAGTGCTATTTGGGGGTCCGTTTTTCATTTTAGTGAGTTCGTCGTAAGTGGGCAAAGTGTTTTGGTAGTTTATTATCATATTAATGGTATTGACGCGTTCCGCTAGCAGACAGGTTTCAGCCGAAATTTTAAAGTACAAACTGGCTCCTATCTATCATGCCTACGAGTAGCGCCACTGCCGTTTCTGCGGTATCGGGTTTCATGGTACCGACAGTTCAGCAGTTTCGACTAGTTCAGATAGTACCATACCTTTACCAGAATACACCAGCTCGACTGCTAAAAACGTCAGCAGAATTCACGTCCTAACCTAGCTGAAGCTCAACCTTTTACAATATAGGCGGTATGAAAACTTATTCCAATTGCAGAAGAAGATTATGGATCGTCGTCAGCAGCTACAAGAATCATTTAGGAATTTTGTAACGCAATTATGCGGTTGCGAAACCAGCAATGGTCTCCGTATTCGGAAGCAGACTTCATTGAAATTATGAAGGTCAATTTGAAACTATCTTTGTACTATCTTTTGTTCTCGGTCAGTATTGATAGGTTAAATAATTTTTGTAAACAGGCCAAGAGGGAGGAGAATTTGCTGGCCAGCCAAACGCAACACTCGGGGCAGCCTTTTACAAGTGAAGCGGATGCCATATCGGCTACGGCCCATTATACAAGCTGGAATTGTAGGCAGGTTGGCCATGGCTTTATGGATTGCCCGTCGGCTACTAGGTGTATATTTTGTTTTAGGGGTGGTTGCGATGATGTGGTAGCCCCTAAGTGTCTTAAATGTCAGGAAACAGGGCCCGGAACCCGTCCCAAACTGGGGAGGCGCGGTCCACGAAAGTTTAAGTCCAGTCACAGAGCAAAAAAAGGAAGTAACACTAGTCAAGATTTTAGTCAACCCAAACCAAACGTTAGCTAATACAAACTTGGAACCTATGTTTAGAGAATTAAGGCCTTTGCAAATAAGAATAAATGAATATAAAGAAGCTAAACGTAGAATTCTTGGTGAACTGTCAAGTCGCATTAAGAAAGCGCGTGAACGATATAGAATTCGCAGACGTTTGAGACGTGAGTTTTCGGTGGCCTCCCTATATGAGAATAAAGACTTCCGAATATATACAGAGCTTGGTAGTGTGCTTGGCCTTGGTGTCATTGAGCATAGTGAAAGCCCTTAGAATCGTCCGGTCACTTTAGTCCATAAGGGTGAAAAGAACCGGCTGTGCCTCGACGCTCGAAAGCTCAATGCGCTGACCGTCAAGGATGCCAATACCCTGCCTCACATTGAGGATTTGCTCAGTCGGCTAGGAGACACCATGTTTATTTCGAGTGTCGATCTGAAAGACGCCTTCTGGCAGATACACCTTGATCCATCTAGCATGGACAAAAATTCTTTCATGGTACCAGGGCGGCCACTTTACCATTTTACTGTCATGCCGTTTGGATTCTGTGATGCAGCTCAAAGGTTATGCCGTTTAATGGATAAAGTAATCCCCGCGGCGTTGAGTGATCGAGTTTTCGAGATACACCTGGACTTGTTGAAATAGGTATCTGTATGTTTGGCGAAAGCAGGCCTGACCATCAATGTACCGAAATCTAAAGCCTGATCCGGCCAAAGTGGAAACGATCACTCGTTTTGCTTAACCTAAAACAGCAAAACAGGTGCTGAGTTTCATTGGGGCAACAGGCTGATATAGAAAATTTATATCAGACTATGCCACTATTGCTGCCCCAATCTTTATAACGCTAAAGAAGGGTAAACAATTCAAGTTTTCGGATGAAGCTAAGTTCGCGTTTGATCGGCTTAAAAGAGCTCTAACTTCAAGCCCGCTTCTGAATCACCCTGACTTCTCCAGACATTTTTACGTTGAGTGTGACGCGTCAGGTGTGGGTTTTGGGGCTGTTCTGGTGCAGAAGGATGATTCTAATGGAGAACACCCTATTGCCTATTTCTCTCATAAGCTGACATTTATGTCATTTTCCATTATCTCCGATGGTAGTAGCCTTAAGTCTCTTATGTCACATAAGGATTTGACCGGCAGATTGGCGAGGAGGAGTCTACAGGACAAACAAAATATTGTCCCCAATACCCTATTGCGGTATGGGATGGTGGAAGTCTCGGCAGATATAGAGGGGTTTGTGGACTTAAATTCCGATGTTTTCAAGTCTAGTGATTACTTAGAACTAGTTTTTAGTATAGAAGAAAATTCTGAGCAGTTGACCGACTTAAAAGCTATTGATGGCTTTATCTACAAGAGGATACGGCCCTATGGTGGGGTGGTTATAAATGAGGATTTCTCATGAAAACTATGGGTTCCTTATGAACTGACCAAAACTATCATAGAAAAGTCCCATAACTTACCACAAACTTCGCACGCAGGCGTTGGTAAGACTCTGCACCGCATAAGGTAGTATTTTGATTGGCCAAACCAAAGCGCGCAAGTACGTGATTTTGTCGCTAGCTGTAAAATTTGTAAAAAAAAACGAAACTGTTAAACGTCACTTAAGGCCACCTATGGGAGCCGAATCGGTTAGTGAATGTCCGTTTCAAAGAATCTTCGTTGATTTTCTTGGCCCTTACCCACGATCCAAAAACGGCAATTGCTTCATTTTTATTGTTTTAAATCACAAATTCCAAAACTGTAATACAATTTTTGATATCCGAAGTTTTTCATAAATTTGGAACCCCTTAAACAATTGCCTCAGATAAAGAGAAGCAATTTCTCAGCCGGGAGTTCGCCGATCTAATAAAAAATTCCGGTGTGAAACACGTTCGTACAGCCATACATTCCCCGCAGGCCAATGCATCCGAGCGGGCAAACCAAACGAGTTTGGCTGCAACAGGCTCATATTTACAGGAGGATCAGTCTGAGTGAGACAAACATTTGTCCTAAATCGAGTTTTCATTGATTGGTGTTACGCCGTATTTTGCCCTGTTTGGATTGAATATGTTTGGCCACGGTAGCTTGTATGGTTTAGCCAGGAAACTAAAAATATTAGATGATGTTAGAAGACAGAAGATTCATGAAACGTTACACAGGGCGTACTTTCGGAATAAAAAAACGTATACCATTCGTTGCCGAGTTGTTAAGTTTGGCCCGAGACAAGAGGTGTACCGGCGCAACTTTCAGCAAAGTGATTTTAAAAGCGGCTTAACGCCAAATTTGCACGTAAATTTCTGAAATGCCGTATAGTTAAACCGGTCGGGAAAAGTCCCTATGAGGTAGAAGTTTTGAAAGGCAAATCTTTAGGCGTGTTTCACGGGAAAGACTTGAAGCGGTAAAATTTCATGTTAGACTGCCGTAAGACCGAATAGCCATTTGGTAAACTCTATATGTACACTTTATTTTCTATAGCTGATTCTAAGTTGGGTGATGGCATCGACTGAGAAGACTTCGGTTTGTTGCTCAGTCATTCTAGGTTTATTTCGAGGGAGTCTGGTTGCTCTTTTTTTATTATTTTCTTAAATGATTTACTTCTTAATTTCTAGTACAGTTACTGATTATTTTATGATCGCGGTTCACTTGCTTTGGTGAATTAATGTAAGGTGGCCGGTGATAGTTTCTTTACCCGGGGCTCATTGAAACCTATTAAGCCTTTGGAGGAAAACAAATTAAAGTTAGTTTTAGAATGATCTTTTTTCTTTTATATATACATATAGGGAATCATAAGGTAACATAGTTATAGAGGAAAAGCGTGAAGTCTGATGCCCCAACTTGCTTCACTTCCTGTTAGAAATTTTAAGCTTTTTTCGTTTTCTTTGCAGTGGGGGGTACTTCGCGCCAAAGGACTTAAGCTAATATCAGTTGAACTTAAAAACTACGGTGGTTTTAGGCCCTTTCTTTTTTGCAATTAATTCCACTCAATTGGTTATGATACATTTCAGTCAGCTCTCTTTTTAGCCGTTCAATTCATCGCACTGAAAGCTGCAAATAGAAAATAATAAAAATTTCAGTTTTAAATTTAAAATTTTTTCACTTTTTCAAATCATCTGAAATTTTATTCTGTCATTTTTTTAAAATCATATTAAATTGTCGACAATAGCGTAAAACATAAGCAAATATCAGCTGGTCTAGTAACCGTCCTTGGCTACAAGTAACTTGAGGGTTACACAATCAAATTTTACTTCAAGTTTTATTCCAACTTTTAATACGTTCACATCTTTTCATCAATACTCTCATACTTAAAAAAAAATTTAAACAAGCAGGCTTTAAATTTTTCTTAAGGTGAGTGTTTCAAGTTACGTTTAAGAAAACAGCTGCTCATAATTCTCTCGAGCTATTCTTGGTTTTGTTTTAACAAGTATTTTGCCGCCGAAAGTTTCCGCCACTTTGCGGGCAATTTGCTGGGTGCTTGTTACCGAGAATCAGAGTCGCAAATACCTGAATGTCAAAGGCAGAGATGGCAGCGGAAATTGCCCCCCCCCCCCCCAATTCTTTGTTCTAAAAGAACAATTCAGTACTTAATTGTACCATCTTGCAGAATAGTGGCAAAGAATGCGGAATGAAAAAGAAAAGTAAAATAAAAAATGGTTCCAGAACATAAAAATTATATTGGAGGAATGGCTGAATAGCAATGAAAAAAAGATGGCGTTATTTGGTGTTAGAGTTGTTGTGTAAAAAAAAAAGAAATTTTTTGATTTTATGTTTTATTAATTTTATTTTATTTTCATAACCTGCAGGGTCCCGTAGGAATTTCAGGTTATAACGTTTGTTTATTTGTTGTCATGCGTTTTACTTTTCCTTCATAAAAAAACCTTCTGTGGCATTTTTTTATTTTAATTCAGTTTGTTACTATTATCTTTTACTGTGTTTTTCCAAGTTTTTTTTTTACAATATTTACCTTTAGCTGAAATAGTATCTGTGTTAAAACTAACTTCATCCATTATAGGAAAATTACTGTTTTTACGACATTTGTATCAGTTTTGTGCTAATAAATAACTTTTCGATGTAAATTTTCCTTAGTCAGGAACTCCTCCTTTTAAAAAACTTTAGTGCAGCGTGCGTATTTAGACATCAATTTAAAGTTTTGACCTTCCTTATGTGACCCTTTTTTTTCTTTATTTTGTTGAAAATTTCGATATTTTCTTATACTTTAATCTTATAACCCTTCTGGTTCCTTTCCCTTTTTTTACATATTCTCCTACCATTATTTTTATTCATTTTCCTTATGTTTCTTCACACTTTTTTTCATTTTATAATTCCTTAGTTTTTTCCCCTTTCTGACTATATATTTTCATACTATTCATTTTTTCTCATGTTCGTTAATATTTTTTCAATATTTCCCTTATATGACCTTGTGGTCTTTTTCCTCCTTTCTATTTTGTATATATTTCATCCTTTAGTGCACCATTTCCCACTTTCGTCCCGTAGCTTTGGTTTCGAGCCAAAGTAGCTAGGATCAGAAATTGGCTGGCTGATACACTTCGTAGCGTATTATATGTTTTTCTTTTACTATATGACCTCTTTTCTCTTTAATCTAATTAATCTTTTTTCAATTTTGCCTATTTACTATTACCCTTTCATATTTTACCTCGAAATGTTTCTTTGCATACCACATGGCACCTGCCGTCAGTTGAAATCGTATCGAATTTTCCCACTAAGTTCAATGTTTCAGGCAAATTTCCGATGGCAGTGTGTAAAGTAACTAAATAAGTGTTTTATGTGTAACTGACTTGTATTTCCGCTTAAGTCCTTTGTAGCTTTAGTTTCGACCCAAAATAACCAAAAAAAAACAGAGTAACTGATACTCTTTAAACTAAACAGAAGTAAAAAAATCCTTTACAAAAAATTACCCTTTTTAATTATTCGCAATCTAACCCCTTGCACCCTGCCACCTTTTATAAATTTTTTATTTTACTGGTCTTATCAAATTATTTTGATAAACCTTGTCGTAGTTCCTTTGTCGTATTTTCACACTGACAGGTGTGGGTACTCCCGTGACTTCATAGGGACCCAACCATATAGGTAAAAACTTATTTTTTTTCGCCTGGTTTTTTAGATACACCATTTGTCCGGTCTTAAACTGTCTAGTCTTTGTGCCCTTGTCATAATATTTTTTTGTGTTTTCTTTTGCCCTAACCTGGTTCTGTCTCACTACTTCGTAACTTCGTTGAATTTGGTATTTAAGGATTATGCTGTAGTCATCTTTGTTATAGAGAGGCGCTGGCTGCTTTTTGAGCCTGAAAGGTATTTCAAATTCGAATCCGTAGAGTAGCTTATTGAGTGTTTGCTTAGTAGACGAATGCCTTGTGTTATTGTGTACATGCATGGCATGATGCAGCCAATCATCCCAATTAGTTCCGTGAAGTTTCACAAAACTTCTTCAATATTTTGCAAGATATCTATTGGTCCTTTCCAGGGATCCATTGGATTGAGGATGATATGGAGTTGTATATATGTTTTTTACTCCTAGCATTTTGCAAACTTCCTTGAACAATTTCGAAGTAAAATTGCTTCCATTATCTGTTACGAGAACTTTGGTAATCAAAAATCGGGCGATTATTTCTCTGAAAAACTTCTTTGCTACCGTTGCCGCTTCCATGTCTGGGATAGCTGCGCAGGCTAGGTATTTTGAAAAATCGTCCAAAAAGGTCACTATATATTTATTGCATTTTGAGGATTCGGGTAAGGGCCCAACAATATGTATAAAAATTCTTTCAAAAGGCATATTGGGAGTTGTGGTCAGGGTCATTGGCATCCTGTCTATCCATGAGCTTTTATTTTGCTGGCAAATTTTGCAGGAGGTTACATAATTTTTAATTTGACTTTGCATTCCAGCCCATTTGTATTGTGCCCTGATATAGAAATAAGATTTTAGCGCACCTTGGTGGCCTCCCAATGGCGTGTCATGGAACGTTGTAATTACCTTCTTTATATCTTCTGCATCTGTGAAAAATATGTGGTATTATTTCCTTTTTCATGATTTTTATTCGTCTCCACTGCACTTTCTCTACTCAGGGTTTCCACACCTTATGATTGTGCTCTCGTTATTACACCTATGTTCACTTCTTCCGTTGGAAGGCGGCTGACATCGTCTACATCTCGATTCGTCTTGCCTGGTTTGTAGCGAATCTCAAAATCGTATTCTAACAGTTTCAGTCTTAAACGACCCAATCTACCTTCCTGATTTCTTAAGTTAGCTATACCTTTCAAGGGTTTGCGGTCAGTGAATACCGTGAAATATCTGCCGAGCAGATATGGTCGAAAAGTTTTTGTAGCCCATATAATGGCCAACAACTCCCTCTCTATTTCGGAGTATCGTTTTTCGTTAAATACTCTGCTAGCGAAATAAATTGGTAGGTCACTTCCTGGTTCTACTTGAGAGAGAATTACTCCTAGAGCTACATTACTGCCATCTGTTGTTAAAATGAAAAGCTTGTTAAAATCAGGATATTGGAGGAGAGGAGGGTTTGTCACAGCATCCTTCATTTTGTCCATTGCTTCCTTGCACTCTTGTGTCCACTCTAATTTTGTATCCTTTCTAAACATTTTGTTAAGAGGTAATGAAATTCATGCCGAGTTTAGAATGAACTTTCTGTAGTAATTTATCAGCCCCAAAAATGCTTGTAGCTCCTTGATATTTTAGGGGGTGGTATATCTTTCACCGCCCTATTCTTATTTGGGTCTAATTTTAGGTTTTTTTTTTCTCAAGACTTCCAAAACTTTCATTAAACGTGAATTATGGTCCACTAGGTTTCTGCCATATATAACAATATCGTCCAAATAAACGAAACAGTCAATTCCATGTAGTCCGGTTAGTATTGAATTCATTATTCTTTGAAAAGTAGCTGGTGAACCCATCAAACCGAAAGGCGTACGGTTAAATTCATAGTACCTCAAATTGGTACTAAAGGCGATTTTTTGTTCATCATTAGGATCTATTAATACTTGATGGTATCCGCTTGCTAAATCGAGAGTAGAGAAATACCTTCTGCACCCTAATTGGTCTAAAATTTCATCGATTCTTAGTATTGGAAAAACTTGTTTTACTGCCGCTTCGTTCAGTTTTCTAAAATCTACAAGCCATCGCCACTTTTTTTCGCCGTTTTGGCCTGCTTTTTGGGTACCAAAGAATCGGGGAGTTCCATGGAGAATTGCTGAGTGATATTACATTATCCTTGAGCATTTGGTCCACCCGTCTGTTAACTTCAGTTCTGTGGACATCTGGTAGTCTATATTGTTTAGTGGTTATTGGGGGTTGACTTGCTTTCGTAGGTATTTCATGTTTCAATACAGTTGTGTAGGTAAGACTGTCACCAGGCAGTTGGAAAATATCGTCGTATGTCTTCCAAATATTCTTGATTGAAAACGTCTATTCCGGGTTAAGACTTTGGCTTAGTTTCTCCGTTTCCAAAAGTAATTTTTCTCTTTTCAAACCTTCTCTAGAATCTATTATATTTATTGTTGCTTATGGCTTTATCTTATAGTCTCTGTAGCTTTCGTTGCTAAGGCTTATTTTTTCACTTATATTTATGGCCGTGTTATTCATGTTCAGAATAGGTACAAGAGCTGCTCCGGCTTTCACTGTTGTTAGAGTTTCACCCACGAAAACACCGGGCAAAATTTCTGACTTACTTATGACAATGTCACCATTAACGGAGTTTACTTTATAAATTTTTCTCTGACAGCCAAACATAGGGCTTGTATTGTTTCAAAATCCTTGTTGTGCAAATATAAGTAGGCGTTCCGAAAAAGTCTTGTTTTTATACATTTAAGCAGGTCGACTACACCACCTGCTTCCAACAGTTTATTTCTCGCAATCATACAGCCTTCAATGAATTTATTTGCTTCTTCCATATGCTCTGGGCCATTTGCACCGTAGAAAATTGGCACAATGTGTGATACATTTTTTTGAAATTTCCTTACTTATTCTGTTTGCAAATTGTATTTCTCTCGGCAATGGTGACCGCCTCTTCAAAATTTCCTGCGCCGATGCTACCAATGTATTAAATTCTCCAGTTAATGTGCTATCTATCCTTTCTGTCCTCTTCGAATCGTCGAAACTTTCTTTGTAGTGTGCTAGTTCGCTAAATTTTTTAGATGTCGTCTCTGTTGTATAGCCTCTGCTACCTGCCTTTTTTGCGTTTATTATGATGCTCCGAGTTTTGGATATCAGGTCAAGAGCCGTTGATTTCTCCTCTATACGATTATCCTTATTATAAATCTCCTCTGCCTGCTCGTCAATACCGTAGAGCTGTCGTCTGCATGTTCTATTGTTATTTTAGGAACTTCGGAATTCTCTGTCAATTCTTTACTTATTGATGGAGTGGGTGACCTAGTCTTGCGTATAATGTCGAGTTCACGCTTTGCATTTCCTAAAGCTATTTGTAATCTTTGTACGGTGTCGTCTTGTACGTCTATTTGCTGTTGTTGTTTCAGTTGTTTTTTAAATTCATTCTAACTTAACCCCTTTTGTCTCAATTTTTCAACCAACGATGCGTTTTCTTCTACTGCCTGCTCCTAATCTGTTCCCTTATTTTGCGACTCTGTTTTTCTAAAAGTTCCTTTGTGACCTCCAAGTCTGCTATCCTTTTACTGAAATCTGCCGACTGGTTCTTATTCAGGTCTACTATCAATTGTAGCACATAACCAACTTCCTCTAATTTTGTTAGTTTCTGGTGCTTATATTGTCCCTGTGTCTTTCTATAAATTCCTTGCCTTGTTTCAAACTATTAAATTCGGTCCATGCGAGAACTTGTAGACTGTCAACCGAGTAGTTGTACTTACTGAGCTTAGATAGTTATTCATGCGTCCTTGATTTCGGCTTGTACATTTACACACCTAAAAATTTCAAAAGCATATTCACCAGCACCAACAACATTCCCTTCAAAAGCTAAAATTTTATAACGACGCAAAATTTATTGATTACGAGTAAATCGCGACGTTTACTCTATACTTGAAACTTGATATTTGCTTTGCTTAATGTAGCTTAGGCCTGTGGCAACTACTTTTCAATTCCAGCACTTTGTATTTTGGCAAAGATCCCAAAGGCGTACTGGCATACAGATGCTTAATAACACCTAGGACTTTACCTGTATACTCAGTGGTTTCTTTAAATTTTTCTTTGCCACCTACTTTACCGATTTTGTTCACAAGCAAAACAAGTTGAATCAAAACATCTCCCAATTTGGCCAAAGTAATTAGCAGTTTACTAATAATTCCACTAATTCACACTTTTGGTATACAGATGCTTAATGATCTCTAATTCTTCACTTTCGTGTTTACTTGGTTTTCTAACTTTCGTTGCTATAAAATCATTTCCCACATTCGGAAAGGAATTAAAATAAACCAAAAATGTATTACAAAATTTTATTCCTGGAGGATTCCTTGGGAATCGCAGCATATTTATTCTCTTATCCTACCGGCTGCGCCAATGTTAGAGTTGTTTTGTAAAAAAGAAGACGAACACTGTCTGATTTTATGTTTTATTATTAATTGTTTATTTATATAACCTGCAGGGTCCCGTAGGAATTTCAGAATATGATCAATATTAATTTAATTTATTTATAACCTGCAGGTAGCCGTAGGAATTTCAGGTTATAACTATTTGTTTAAACTTATAATTTACAACTCCCCTTCTTAACAATTCTTAATCACTATTTACACGAAATTCTTAACGCTAAAACAGAATCAGCATTTCTAAAAATAAATAAGTTAAATAAATAAAGTGCTGACTTGCCAAACAGAGTCAGTACTTTTCAATTAAAATTTAGTACATATTTATTAATTTTGATTTACTTATAAATAAAGCTTAAAAATACGAGGGTGCCTCTCAACATTGGCGGGAGGCTAAAAGTTAGTTGGACTGGTAGGAAGAAGAAATTAAGAGAAGTTTAGAGAAGTTGGTATCTGATTGAAGTGCTGTGCAGACGTTTTTTTATTTGGCGGGGAATTATAGTTCGTTCTGTATACATTTGGTGGTTCTTTTTTTTAAAAGAATTAATGAAAAAGGATTTAAGGAAAGTACATCTTAGCTAAATTGTCGCTTAAGATCAAAACCAATAAAAAAATGGCACAATAGAACCCTCAGATTGAACATTGTGAAGAGAGAACAATGTTATTTTAACCACGAGTCAAGAAGAAGCACTTTTAAAAATATTGTAAATGCAAAATATTACAATGAAAAACTGACGTAATTTAATAGCAAGAAATTTTAAAAAGATGCCAACAGGTGAAATTCTAACAACAGCCGCTATTGTTAAAACCAATAAAGATTACAAAATAGAAAAGCGTTACAAACGTTAGAGAAAAAAACAACAAAATTATACAAATAATAACCTAATAAAATTATTTATTAAAGATAAAAGTGATAATAATAATATTGTTCATAACAATTACTACTGGCAAATCAAGAGCATAAATACGCATTAGCAAAGTGTTGTACAATATTAATGTCAAAAAGGAATAAAATTTAAATTTGAATTGAAAACATATTGAAAAAAATGAAAATTAATAGTGATGACAAAATAAGCATAATAAGAATACACAGCAAGAAAATAAAACATTTAATTCAAAATGTTCACAAAACAAAGCCAGAGAAGTTAGTCTAACATAACCATAACGTAAAACATTTAAGTTAAAAATTTTCATAAAAAAAACAGGGAGATGAGCAAATCAGTCTAACAGAGCCACTCACCAAAACATAAAAAATTGGTAAATTTTTTTCAATAAACAAAAAAAAAACAAAAGATCAAACACATAAATCTAATAAAGACACACAGCAAATAAATAAAACATTTAAATCGAAGTTTTCATAAACAAAACAAACAAATAAAACTAAAAAACCAATACCAATAAGCCTATCAAGAACACACCGCAAAAATAAGACATTTAATTCAAAATTTTCATAGACAAAACAAACGAACAAAGTCTAAAATAGACAAACTACAAATATGTACGTCAAGTATTTAAATTAAAATTTTCGAAAAAGGAACAAACCAATAATGCTGACTTAAATTGCAACGTAAACAAATAAAGGTTAACAAAAGCACAAAAGAAGAAAGAAGTTCGGGGTTGCCTACGTCAAGAGGGAGAGAAGTTTTGGAGCAAAAGTGATCTAAGGGGAAGAGTCGCAGCAGCATTTTATTTTTTGTTAATTTCACATTACGCCAACAGCCAGGTATTTCGCCAGAGACAGACTACTGTGGACGAACGGCTTACGACCGATCTATAAACAATCACATATGTATGTATATTTAATTTATCCACAATTATTTTGTGTATAGGAAACATTAGTTAACGTATCAAGTTACTGTCCTCAGTCGATTTTTTTCCTCGGCCTTGAGTGCGCGCTATTCAGGATAGAGCTCTAACCTAGAGTCGTTTCGCGTACATTGTTTGTTTCTAATGTTTGCTTTACCTAGAAAGTAAAAGCAAGATACATTTACATTAACAGTTATATATATATATTGGTGTTATTAACGGACGGACGGTATTATGTTACCACCGATGCCAACAATATTTTGTTAGATAAGCTAATAACATTAATTTTGTAGATTAACAAAATAAATCTTAATTGTAATGCATTTCATTTAATGTAAATAACCAAAAAGAAAGAGAATTTTATTTTCTTTGCATATTATTTTGCCATACTTTTTTATTGATATTGTATATAAAATCTGATGTACTATTATATATACATATTTAAAATGAAATTATAAATTTTTTCTATTGAATTAAAAATTTCTTATGGTGCGGTAAGTAGGGAAAACAGGTTACAGGGTACGTTTTTAGGACATCTATAACTGTCATGATGATTTCGATGTCACGGTGAGGTTTTTTTAATCCCAAGCAGGAGAGCTTATATCCTGGCAGTCCACCAGCCAGAAGGTGACGGGTTTTTGTGTGTATAAGCGTGAGCGAGAAAACCTGCCAGTATACCAGTGCCGCGAACAGTCTGGCAGATCCACGTTTGTATTCAACTTAAAGCTCACCACAACAGCTGCTACTATTACAAAAATGGCGCCCAACGTGGGGCCCGAAGCAAGTCCTGGTAGACAGAATTACTTTATATTTTTAAATTTTATTTATCTACTTTTTCCTTTTGTTGGAAAACGTATGTCCAGTTAGGTCGGTCGCAAGAGTCCCTAACAAGTAGCTACATGGTCCAACAAGAAATAAAACGTTAATTTAATATTTTGCATATGAATCAGGTGAATCTAGTAAGTTGCCATGATACCTGTCCCTCGCATATACGTAAGTCCCGATGGCTAGGATGCAGGATCTGGTATCGTGTTGCGACATATGGTGTGAGCATTAGGTTCATGAGGATTTACAGATTCAAATATCTTGGTCGCTTTCTGTCAACTAGAGGCTTAAATATATTAGAAATTTAAACTGGAAAAATTGCTGAAGTTGAGAGGAAAAGATAGATATACCATTTTCTTTTCCTTCAGATACCCAAGCCCATAGCCCAAGAAATAGTTGTAACTTAAATGGAGACTTACATTTTTCCATAGTTATTCTGTGGGACACTAAATGCAACGTTAATTGTGGTTTTGCTAGTCCTGGCAGTAATTGATTTTTTTACGCTTCAGTTGCAGCCCAGCTAGTTTTGCTGATGGCAGCGACAGACAACTATTTTTTTTTTTTCATCCATCATCTGAAACAAAGAGACCAAAATTTGAGTAGTAACTAATACACACACACACACCAGAAATCACAAATCATTATAATTTACCTTGTAACCGAAATGCCACTCCAATTGTAGTTTTTGTTTTTTTTTAACTTTGGCTTGTTTTGAAAAGAATTAGCGGACCTTTTAATATATAGAATAAATTTTGGTTATTTTTGTTCCATTTAGGAATCAGACCATTTTTGAATAATGTTTTAGACTAATTTTAAGGAACTTATATTGTTGGTATAATCAGATAAATAATGATAATTATTAATTTTTTTGCTTTTGTATGGTAAATAAACCTTTTTCTTTAATTTTATTTCTTTTACTTTTTTGAATATTTTTTGGCAGTTTGTTTTTTTGCATTTGATTCATCATATAATTGAGTCATCCCTAATTATTGATTTTTTGCAATATACTTGCGGGTAAAACTTCACCTAGTCGTAGTGCTATTTGGGGGTCCGTTTTTCATTTTAGTGAGTTCGTCGTAAGTGGGCAAAGTGTTTTGGTAGTTTATTATCATATTAATGGTATTGACGCGTTCCGCTAGCAGACAGGTTTCAGCCGAAATTTTAAAGTACAAACTGGCTCCTATCTATCATGCCTACGAGTAGCGCCACTGCCGTTTCTGCGGTATCGGGTTTCATGGTACCGACAGTTCAGCAGTTTCGACTAGTTCAGATAGTACCATACCTTTACCAGAATACACCAGCTCGACTGCTAAAAACGTCAGCAGAATTCACGTCCTAACCTAGCTGAAGCTCAACCTTTTACAATATAGGCGGTATGAAAACTTATTCCAATTGCAGAAGAAGATTATGGATCGTCGTCAGCAGCTACAAGAATCATTTAGGAATTTTGTAACGCAATTATGCGGTTGCGAAACCAGCAATGGTCTCCGTATTCGGAAGCAGACTTCATTGAAATTATGAAGGTCAATTTGAAACTATCTTTGTACTATCTTTTGTTCTCGGTCAGTATTGATAGGTTAAATAATTTTTGTAAACAGGCCAAGAGGGAGGAGAATTTGCTGGCCAGCCAAACGCAACACTCGGGGCAGCCTTTTACAAGTGAAGCGGATGCCATATCGGCTACGGCCCATTATATAAGCTGGAATTGTAGGCAGGTTGGCCATGGCTTTATGGATTGCCCGTCGGCTACTAGGTGTATATTTTGTTTTAGGGGTGGTTGCGATGATGTAGTAGCCCCTAAGTGTCTTAAATGTCAGGAAACAGGGCCCGGAACCCGTCCCAAACTGGGGAGGCGCGGTCCACGAAAGTTTAAGTCCAGTCACAGAGCAAAAAAAGGAAGTAACACTAGTCAAGATTTTAGTCAACCCAAACCAAACGTTAGCTAATACAAACTTGGAACCTATGTTTAGAGAATTAAGGCCTTTGCAAATAAGAATAAATGAATATAAAGAAGCTAAACGTAGAATTCTTGGTGAACTGTCAAGTCGCATTAAGAAAGCGCGTGAACGATATAGGATTCGCAGACGTTTGAGACGTGAGTTTTCGGTGGCCTCCCTATATGAGAATAAAGACTTCCGAATATATACAGAGCTTGGTAGTGTGCTTGGCCTTGGTGTCATTGAGCATAGTGAAAGCCCTTAGAATCGTCCGGTCACTTTAGTCCATAAGGGTGAAAAGAACCGGCTGTGCCTCGACGCTCGAAAGCTCAATGCGCTGACCGTCAAGGATGCCAATACCCTGCCTCACATTGAGGATTTGCTCAGTCGGCTAGGAGACACCATGTTTATTTCGAGTGTCGATCTGAAAGACGCCTTCTGGCAGATACACCTTGATCCATCTAGCATGGACAAAAATTCTTTCACGGTACCAGGGCGGCCACTTTACCATTTTACTGTCATGCCGTTTGGATTCTGTGATGCAGCTCAAAGGTTATGCCGTTTAATGGATAAAGTAATCCCCGCGGCGTTGAGTGATCGAGTTTTCGAGATACACCTGGACTTGTTGAAATAGGTATCTGTATGTTTGGCGAAAGCAGGCCTGACCATCAATGTACCGAAATCTAAAGCCTGATCCGGCCAAAGTGGAAACGATCACTCGTTTTGCTTAACCTAAAACAGCAAAACAGGTGCTGAGTTTCATTGGGGCAACAGGCTGATATAGAAAATTTATATCAGACTATGCCACTATTGCTGCCCCAATCTTTATAACGCTAAAGAAGGGTAAACAATTCAAGTTTTCGGATGAAGCTAAGTTCGCGTTTGATCGGCTTAAAAGAGCTCTAACTTCAAGCCCGGTTCTGAATCACCCTGACTTCTCCAGACATTTTTACGTTGAGTGTGACGCGTCAGGTGTGGGTTTTGGGGCTGTTCTGGTGCAGAAGGATGATTCTAATGGAGAACACCCTATTGCCTATTTCTCTCATAAGCTGACATTTATGTCATTTTCCATTATCTCCGATGGTAGTAGCCTTAAGTCTCTTATGTCACATAAGGATTTGACCGGCAGATTGGCGAGGAGGAGTCTACAGGACAAACAAAATATTGTCCCCAATACCCTATTGCGGTATGGGATGGTGGAAGTCTCGGCAGATATAGAGGGGTTTGTGGACTTAAATTCCGATGTTTTCAAGTCTAGTGATTACTTAGAACTAGTTTTTAGTATAGAAGAAAATTCTGAGCAGTTGACCGACTTAAAAGCTATTGATGGCTTTATCTACAAGAGGATACGGCCCTATGGTGGGGTGGTTATAAATGAGGATTTCTCATGAAAACTATGGGTTCCTTATGAACTGACCAAAACTATCATAGACAAGTCCCATAACTTACCACAAACTTCGCACGCAGGCGTTGGTAAGACTCTGCACCGCATAAGGTAGTATTTTGATTGGCCAAACCAAAGCGCGCAAGTACGTGATTTTGTCGCTAGCTGTAAAATTTGTAAAAAAAAACGAAACTGTTAAACGTCACTTAAGGCCACCTATGGGAGCCGAATCGGTTAGTGAATGTCCGTTTCAAAGAATCTTCGTTGATTTTCTTGGCCCTTACCCACGATCCAAAAACGGCAATTGCTTCATTTTTATTGTTTTAAATCACAAATTCCAAAACTGTAATACAATTTTTGATATCCGAAGTTTTTCATAAATTTGGAACCCCTTAAACAATTGCCTCAGATAAAGAGAAGCAATTTCTCAGCCGGGAGTTCGCCGATCTAATAAAAAATTCCGGTGTGAAACACGTTCGTACAGCCATACATTCCCCGCAGGCCAATGCATCCGAGCGGGCAAACCAAACGAGTTTGGCTGCAACAGGCTCATATTTACAGGAGGATCAGTCTGAGTGAGACAAACATTTGTCCTAAATCGAGTTTTCATTGATTGGTGTTACGCCGTATTTTGCCCTGTTTGGATTGAATATGTTTGGCCACGGTAGCTTGTATGGTTTAGCCAGGAAACTAAAAATATTAGATGATGTTAGAAGACAGAAGATTCATGAAACGTTACACAGGGCGTACTTTCGGAATAAAAAAACGTATACCATTCGTTGCCGAGTTGTTAAGTTTGGCCCGAGACAAGAGGTGTACCGGCGCAACTTTCAGCAAAGTGATTTTAAAAGCGGTTTAACGCCAAATTTGCACGTAAATTTCTGAAATGCCGTATAGTTAAACCGGTCGGGAAAAGTCCCTATGAGGTAGAAGTTTTGAAAGGCAAATCTTTAGGCGTGTTTCACGGGAAAGACTTGAAGCGGTAAAATTTCATGTTAGACTGCCGTAAGACCGAATAGCCATTTGGTAAACTCTATATGTACACTTTATTTTCTATAGCTGATTCTAAGTTGGGTGATGGCATCGACTGAGAAGACTTCGGTTTGTTGCTCAGTCATTCTAGGTTTATTTCGAGGGAGTCTGGTTGCTCTTTTTTTATTATTTTCTTAAATTATTTACTTTTTAATTTCTAGTACAGTTACTGATTATTTTATGATCGCGGTTCACTTGCTTTGGTGAATTAATGTAAGGTGGCCGGTGATAGTTTCTTTACCCGGGGCTCATTGAAACCTATTAAGCCTTTGGAGGAAAACAAATTAAAGTTAGTTTTAGAATGATCTTTTTTCTTTTATATATACATATAGGGAATCATAAGGTAACATAGTTATAGAGGAAAAGCGTGAAGTCTGATGCCCCAACTTGCTTCACTTCCTGTTAGAAATTTTAAGCTTTTTTCGTTTTTTTTTGCAGTGGGGGGTACTTCGCGCCAAAGGACTTAAGCCAATATCAGTTGAACTTAAAAACTACGGTGGTTTTAGGCCCTTTCTTTTTTGCAATTAATTCCACTCAATTGGTTATGATACATTTCAGTCAGCTCTCTTTTTAGCCGTTCAATTCATCGCACTGAAAGCTGCAAATAGAAAATAATAAAAATTTCAGTTTTAAATTTAAAATTTTTTCACTTTTTCAAATCATCTGAAATTTTATTCTGTCATTTTTTTAAAATCATATTAAATTGTCGACAATAGCGTAAAACATAAGCAAATATCAGCTGGTCTAGTAACCGTCCTTGGCTACAAGTAACTTGAGGGTTACACAATCAAATTTTACTTCAAGTTTTATTCCAACTTTTAATACGTTCACATCTTTTCATCAATACTCTCATACTTAAAAAAAAATTTAAACAAGCAGGCTTTAAATTTTTCTTAAGGTGAGTGTTTCAAGTTACGTTTAAGAAAACAGCTGCTCATAATTCTCTCGAGCTATTCTTGGTTTTGTTTTAACAAGTATTTTGCCGCCGAAAGTTTCCGCCACTTTGCGGGCAATTTGCTGGGTGCTTGTTACCGAGAATCAGAGTCGCAAATACCTGAATGTCAAAGGCAGAGATGGCAGCGGAAATTGCCCCCCCCCCCCCCCCAAATTCTTTGTTCTAAAAAAACAATTCAGTACTTAATTGTACCATCTTGCAGAATAGTGGCAAAGAATGCGGAATGAAAAAGAAAAGTAAAATAAAAAATGGTTCCAGAACATAAAAATTATATTGGAGGAATGGCTGAATAGCAATGAAAAAAAGATGGCGTTATTTGGTGTTAGAGTTGTTGTGTAAAAAAAAAAGGAATTTTTTGATTTTATGTTTTATTAATTTTATTTTATTTTCATAACCTGCAGGGTCCCGTAGGAATTTCAGGTTATAACGTTTGTTTATTTGTTGTCATGCGTTTTACTTTTCCTTCATAAAAAAACCTTCTGTGGCATTTTTTTATTTTAATTCAGTTTGTTACTATTATCTTTTACTGTGTTTTTCCAAGTTTTTTTTTTACAATATTTACCTTTAGCTGAAATAGTATCTGTGTTAAAACTAACTTCATCCATTATAGGAAAATTACTGTTTTTACGACATTTGTATCAGTTTTGTGCTAATAAATAACTTTTCGATGTAAATTTTCCTTAGTCAGGAACTCCTCCTTTTAAAAAACTTTAGTGCAGCGTGCGTATTTAGACATCAATTTAAAGTTTTGACCTTCCTTATGTGACCCTTTTTTTCTTTATTTTGTTGAAAATTTCGATATTTTCTTATACTTTAATCTTATAACCCTTCTGGTTCCTTTCCCTTTTTTTACATATTCTCCTACCATTATTTTTACTCATTTTCCTTATGTTTCTTCACACTTTTTTTCATTTTATAATTCCTTAGTTTTTTCCCCTTTCTGACTATATATTTTCATACTATTCATTTTTTCTCATGTTCGTTAATATTTTTTCAATATTTCCCTTATATGACCCTGTGGTCTTTTTCCTCCTTTCTATTTTGTATATATTTCATCCTTTAGTGCACCATTTCCCACTTTCGTCCCGTAGCTTTGGTTTCGAGCCAAAGTAGCTAGGATCAGAAATTGGCTGGCTGATACACTTCGTAGCGTATTATATGTTTTTCTTTTACTATATGACCTCTTTTCTCTTTAATCTAATTAATCTTTTTTCAATTTTGCCTATTTACTATTACCCTTTCATATTTTACCTCGAAATGTTTCTTTGCATACCACATGGCACCTGCCGTCAGTTGAAATCGTATCGAATTTTCCCACTAAGTTCAATGTTTCAGGCAAATTTCCGATGGCAGTGTGTAAAGTAACTAAATAAGTGTTTTATGTGTAACTGACTTGTATTTCCGCTTAAGTCCTTTGTAGCTTTAGTTTCGACCCAAAATAACCAAAAAAAAAAACAGAGTAACTGATACTCTTTAAACTAAACAGAAGTAAAAAAATCCTTTACAAAAAATTACCCTTTTTAATTATTCGCAATCTAACCCCTTGCACCCTGCCACCTTTTATAAATTTTTTATTTTACTGGTCTTATCAAATTATTTTGATAAACCTTGTCGTAGTTCCTTTGTCGTATTTTCACACTGACAGGTGTGGGTACTCCCGTGACTTCATAGGGACCCAACCATATAGGTAAAGACTTATTTTTTTTCGCCTGGTTTTTTAGCTACACCATTTGTCCGGTCTTAAACTGTCTAGTCTTTGTGCCCTTGTCATAATATTTTTTTGTGTTTTCTTTTGCCCTAACCTGGTTCTGTCTCACTACTTCGTAACTTCGTTGAATTTGGTATTTAAGGATTATGCTGTAGTCATCTTTGTTATAGAGAGGCGCTGGCTGCTTTTTGAGCCTGAAAGGTATTTCAAATTCGAATCCGTAGAGTAGCTTATTGAGTGTTTGCTTAGTAGACGAATGCCTTGTGTTATTGTGTACATGCATGGCATGATGCAGCCAATCATCCCAATTAGTTCCGTCAAGTTTCACAAACCTTCTTCAATATTTTGCAAGATATCTATTGGTCCTTTCCAGGGATCCATTGGATTGAGGATGATATGGAGTTGTATATATGTTTTTTACTCCTAGCATTTTGCAAACTTCCTTGAACAATTTCGAAGTAAAATTGCTTCCATTATCTGTTACGAGAACTTTGGTAATCAAAAATCGGGCGATTATTTCTCTGAAAAACTTCCTTGCTACCGTTGCCGCTTCCATGTCTGGGATAGCTGCGCAGGCTAGGTATTTTGAAAAATCGTCCAAAAAGGTCACTATATATTTATTGCCACTTGAGGATTCGGGTAAGGGCCCAACAATATGTATAAAAATTCTTTCAAAAGGCATATTGGGAGTTGTGGTCAGGGTCATTGGCATCCTGTCTATCCATGAGCTTTTATTTTGCTGGCAAATTTTGCAGGAGGTTACATAATTTTTAATTTGACTTTGCATTCCAGCCCATTTGTATTGTGCCCTGATATAGAAATAAGATTTTAGCGCACCTTGGTGGCCTCCCAATGGCGTATCATGGAACGTTGTAATTACCTTCTTTATATCTTCTGCATCTGTGAAAAATATGTGGTATTATTTCCTTTTTCATGATTTTTATTCGTCTCCACTGCACTTTCTCTACTCAGGGTTTCCACACCTTATGATTGTGCTCTCGTTATTACACCTATGTTCACTTCTTCCGTTGGAAGGCGGCTGACATCGTCTACATCTCGATTCGTCTTGCCTGGTTTGTAGCGAATCTCAAAATCGTATTCTAACAGTTTCAGTCTTAAACGACCCAATCTACCTTCCTGATTTCTTAAGTTAGCTATACCTTTTTTTCGCCGTTTTGGCCTGCTTTTTGGGTACCAAAGAATCGGGGAGTTCCATGGAGAATTGCTGAGTGATATTACATTATCCTTGAGCATTTGGTCCACCCGTCTGTTAACTTCAGTTCTGTGGACATCTGGTAGTCTATATTGTTTAGTGGTTATTGGGGGTTGACTTGCTTTCGTAGGTATTTCATGTTTCAATACAGTTGTGTAGGTAAGACTGTCACCAGGCAGTTGGAAAATATCGTCGTATGTCTTCCAAATATTCTTGATTGAAAACGTCTATTCCGGGTTAAGACTTTGGCTTAGTTTCTCCGTTTCCAAAAGTAATTTTTCTCTTTTCAAACCTTCTCTAGAATCTATTATATTTATTGTTGCTTATGGCTTTATCTTATAGTCTCTGTAGCTTTCGTTGCTAAGGCTTATTTTTTCACTTATATTTATGGCCGTGTTATTCATGTTCAGAATAGGTACAAGAGCTGCTCCGGCTTTCACTGTTGTTAGAGTTTCACCCACGAAAACACCGGGCAAAATTTCTGACTTACTTATGACAATGTCACCATTAACGGAGTTTACTTTATAAATTTTTCTCTGACAGCCAAACATAGGGCTTGTATTGTTTCAAAATCCTTGTTGTGCAAATATAAGTAGGCGTTCCGAAAAAGTCTTGTTTTTATACATTTAAGCAGGTCGACTACACCACCTGCTTCCAACAGTTTATTTCTCGCAATCATACAGCCTTCAATGAATTTATTTGCTTCTTCCATATGCTCTGGGCCATTTGCACCGTAGAAAATTGGCACAATGTGTGATACATTTTTTTGAAATTTCCTTACTTATTCTGTTTGCAAATTGTATTTCTCTCGGCAATGGTGACCGCCTCTTCAAAATTTCCTGCGCCGATGCTACCAATGTATTAAATTCTCTAGTTAATGTGCTATCTATCCTTTCTGTCCTCTTCGAATCGTCGAAACTTTCTTTGTAGTGTGCTAGTTCGCTAAATTTTTTAGATGTCGTCTCTGTTGTATAGCCTCTGCTACCTGCCTTTTTTGCGTTTATTATGATGCTCCGAGTTTTGGATATCAGGTCAAGAGCCGTTGATTTCTCCTCTATACGATTATCCTTATTATAAATCTCCTCTGCCTGCTCGTCAATACCGTAGAGCTGTCGTCTGCATGTTCTATTGTTATTTTAGGAACTTCGGAATTCTCTGTCAATTCTTTACTTATTGATGGAGTGGGTGACCTAGTCTTGCGTATAATGTCGAGTTCACGCTTTGCATTTCCTAAAGCTATTTGTAATCTTTGTACGGTGTCGTCTTGTACGTCTATTTGCTGTTGTTGTTTCAGTTGTTTTTTAAATTCATTCTAACTTAACCCCTTTTGTCTCAATTTTTCAACCAACGATGCGTTTTCTTCTACTGCCTGCTCCTAATCTGTTCCCTTATTTTGCGACTCTGTTTTTCTAAAAGTTCCTTTGTGACCTCCAAGTCTGCTATCCTTTTACTGAAATCTGCCGACTGGTTCTTATTCAGGTCTACTATCAATTGTAGCACATAACCAACTTCCTCTAATTTTGTTAGTTTCTGGTGCTTATATTGTCCCTGTGTCTTTCTATAAATTCCTTGCCTTGTTTCAAACTATTAAATTCGGTCCATGCGAGAACTTGTAGACTGTCAACCGAGTAGTTGTACTTACTGAGCTTAGATAGTTATTCATGCGTCCTTGATTTCGGCTTGTACATTTACACACCTAAAAATTTCAAAAGCATATTCACCAGCACCAACAACATTCCCTTCAAAAGCTAAAATTTTATAACGACGCATAATTTATTGATTACGAGTAAATCGCGACGTTTACTCTATACTTGAAACTTGATATTTGCTTTGCTTAATGTAGCTTAGGCCTGTGGCAACTACTTTTCAATTCCAGCACTTTGTATTTTGGCAAAGATCCCAAAGGCGTACTGGCATACAGATGCTTAATAACACCTAGGACTTTACCTGTATACTCAGTGGTTTCTTTAAATTTTTCTTTGCCACCTACTTTACCGATTTTGTTCACAAGCAAAACAAGTTGAATCAAAACATCTCCCAATTTGGCCAAAGTAATTAGCAGTTTACTAATAATTCCACTAATTCACACTTTTGGTATACAGATGCTTAATGATCTCTAATTCTTCACTTTCGTGTTTACTTGGTTTTCTAACTTTCGTTGCTATAAAATCATTTCCCACATTCGGAAAGGAATTAAAATAAACCAAAAATGTATTACAAAATTTTATTCCTGGAGGATTCCTTGGGAATCGCAGCATATTTATTCTCTTATCCTACCGGCTGCGCCAATGTTAGAGTTGTTTTGTAAAAAAGAAGAAGAACACTGTCTGATTTTATGTTTTATTATTAATTGTTTATTTATATAACCTGCAGGGTCCCGTAGGAATTTCAGAATATGATCAATATTAATTTAATTTATTTATAACCTGCAGGTAGCCGTAGGAATTTCAGGTTATAACTATTTGTTTAAACTTATAATTTACAACTCCCCTTCTTAACAATTCTTAATCACTATTTACACGAAATTCTTAACGCTAAAACAGAATCAGCATTTCTAAAAATAAATAAGTTAAATAAATAAAGTGCTGACTTGCCAAACAGAGTCAGTACTTTTCAATTAAAATTTAGTACATATTTATTAATTTTGATTTACTTATAAATAAAGCTTAAAAATACGAGGGTGCCTCTCAACATTGGCGGGAGGCTAAAAGTTAGTTGGACTGGTAGGAAGAAGAAATTAAGAGAAGTTTAGAGAAGTTGGTATCTGATTGAAGTGCTGTGCAGACGTTTTTTTATTTGGCGGGGAATTATAGTTCGTTCTGTATACATTTGGTGGTTCTTTTTTTTAAAAGAATTAATGAAAAAGGATTTAAGGAAAGTACATCTTAGCTAAATTGTCGCTTAAGATCAAAACCAATAAAAAAATGGCACAATAGAACCCTCAGATTGAACATTGTGAAGAGAGAACAATGTTATTTTAACCACGAGTCAAGAAGAAGCACTTTTAAAAATATTGTAAATGCAAAATATTACAATGAAAAACTGACGTAATTTAATAGCAAGAAATTTTAAAAAGATGCCAACAGGTGAAATTCTAACAACAGCCGCTATTGTTAAAACCAATAAAGATTACAAAATAGAAAAGCGTTACAAACGTTAGAGAAAAAAACAACAAAATTATACAAATAATAACCTAATAAAATTATTTATTAAAGATAAAAGTGATAATAATAATATTGTTCATAACAATTACTACTGGCAAATCAAGAGCATAAATACGCATTAGCAAAGTGTTGTACAATATTAATGTCAAAAAGGAATAAAATTTAAATTTGAATTGAAAACATATTGAAAAAAATGAAAATTAATAGTGATGACAAAATAAGCATAATAAGAATACACAGCAAGAAAATAAAACATTTAATTCAAAATGTTCACAAAACAAAGCCAGAGAAGTTAGTCTAACATAACCATAACGTAAAACATTTAAGTTAAAAATTTTCATAAAAAAAACAGGGAGATGAGCAAATCAGTCTAACAGAGCCACTCACCAAAACATAAAAAATTGGTAAATTTTTTTCAATAAACAAAAAAAAACAAAAGATCAAACACATAAATCTAATAAAGACACACAGCAAATAAATAAAACATTTAAATCGAAGTTTTCATAAACAAAACAAACAAATAAAACTAAAAAACCAATACCAATAAGCCTATCAAGAACACACCGCAAAAATAAGACATTTAATTCAAAATTTTCATAGACAAAACAAACGAACAAAGTCTAAAATAGACAAACTACAAATATGTACGTCAAGTATTTAAATTAAAATTTTCGAAAAAGGAACAAACCAATAATGCTGACTTAAATTGCAACGTAAACAAATAAAGGTTAACAAAAGCACAAAAGAAGAAAGAAGTTCGGGGTTGCCTACGTCAAGAGGGAGAGAAGTTTTGGAGCAAAAGTGATCTAAGGGGAAGAGTCGCAGCAGCATTTTATTTTTTGTTAATTTCACATTACGCCAACAGCCAGGTATTTCGCCAGAGACAGACTACTGTGGACGAACGGCTTACGACCGATCTATAAACAATCACATATGTATGTATATTTAATTTATCCACAATTATTTTGTGTATAGGAAACATTAGTTAACGTATCAAGTTACTGTCCTCAGTCGATTTTTTTCCTCGGCCTTGAGTGCGCGCTATTCAGGATAGAGCTCTAACCTCGAGTCGTTTCGCGTACATTGTTTGTTTCTAATGTTTGCTTTACCTAGAAAGTAAAAGCAAGATACATTTACATTAACAGTTATATATATATTGGTGTTATTAACGGACGGACGGTATTATGTTACCACCGATGCCAACAATATTTTGTTAGATAAGCTAATAACATTAATTTTGTAGATTAACAAAATAAATCTTAATTGTAATGCATTTCATTTAATGTAAATAACCAAAAAGAAAGAGAATTTTATTTTCTTTGCATATTATTTTGCCATACTTTTTTATTGATATTGTATATAAAATCTGATGTACTATTATATATACATATTTAAAATGAAATTATAAATTTTTTCTATTGAATTAAAAATTTCTTATGGTGCGGTAAGTAGGGAAAACAGGTTACAGGGTACGTTTTTAGGACATCTATAACTGTCATGATGATTTCGATGTCACGGTGAGGTTTTTTTAATCCCAAGCAGGAGAGCTTATATCCTGGCAGTCCACCAGCCAGAAGGTGACGGGTTTTTGTGTGTATAAGCGTGAGCGAGAAAACCTGCCAGTATACCAGTGCCGCGAACAGTCTGGCAGATCCACGTTTGTATTCAACTTAAAGCTCACCACAACAGCTGCTACTATTACAAAAATGGCGCCCAACGTGGGGCCCGAAGCAAGTCCTGGTAGACAGAATTACTTTATATTTTTAAATTTTATTTATCTACTTTTTCCTTTTGTTGGAAAACGTATGTCCAGTTAGGTCGGTCGCAAGAGTCCCTAACAAGTAGCTACATGGTCCAACAAGAAATAAAACGTTAATTTAATATTTTGCATATGAATCAGGTGAATCTAGTAAGTTGCCATGATACCTGTCCCTCGCATATACGTAAGTCCCGATGGCTAGGATGCAGGATCTGGTATCGTGTTGCGACATATGGTGTGAGCATTAGGTTCATGAGGATTTACAGATTCAAATATCTTGGTCGCTTTCTGTCAACTAGAGGCTTAAATATATTAGAAATTTAAACTGGAAAAATTGCTGAAGTTGAGAGGAAAAGATAGATATACCATTTTCTTTTCCTTCAGATACCCAAGCCCATAGCCCAAGAAATAGTTGTAACTTAAATGGAGACTTACATTTTTCCATAGTTATTCTGTGGGACACTAAATGCAACGTTAATTGTGGTTTTGCTAGTCCTGGCAGTAATTGATTTTTTTACGCTTCAGTTGCAGCCCAGCTAGTTTTGCTGATGGCAGCGACAGACAACTATTTTTTTTTTCATCCATCATCTGAAACAAAGAGACCAAAATTTGAGTAGTAACTAATACACACACACACACCAGAAATCACAAATCATTATAATTTACCTTGTAACCGAAATGCCACTCCAATTGTAGTTTTTGTTTTTTTTTAACTTTGGCTTGTTTTGAAAAGAATTAGCGGACCTTTTAATATATAGAATAAATTTTGGTTATTTTTGTTCCATTTAGGAATCAGACCATTTTTGAATAATGTTTTAGACTAATTTTAAGGAACTTATATTGTTGGTATAATCAGATAAATAATGATAATTATTAATTTTTTTGCTTTTGTATGGTAAATAAACCTTTTTCTTTAATTTTATTTCTTTTACTTTTTTGAATATTTTTTGGCAGTTTGTTTTTTTGCATTTGATTCATCATATAATTGAGTCATCCCTAATTATTGATTTTTTGCAATATACTTGCGGGTAAAACTTCACCTAGTCGTAGTGCTATTTGGGGGTCCGTTTTTCATTTTAGTGAGTTCGTCGTAAGTGGGCAAAGTGTTTTGGTAGTTTATTATCATATTAATGGTATTGACGCGTTCCGCTAGCAGACAGGTTTCAGCCGAAATTTTAAAGTACAAACTGGCTCCTATCTATCATGCCTACGAGTAGCGCCACTGCCGTTTCTGCGGTATCGGGTTTCATGGTACCGACAGTTCAGCAGTTTCGACTAGTTCAGATAGTACCATACCTTTACCAGAATACACCAGCTCGACTGCTAAAAACGTCAGCAGAATTCACGTCCTAACCTAGCTGAAGCTCAACCTTTTACAATATAGGCGGTATGAAAACTTATTCCAATTGCAGAAGAAGATTATGGATCGTCGTCAGCAGCTACAAGAATCATTTAGGAATTTTGTAACGCAATTATGCGGTTGCGAAACCAGCAATGGTCTCCGTATTCGGAAGCAGACTTCATTGAAATTATGAAGGTCAATTTGAAACTATCTTTGTACTATCTTTTGTTCTCGGTCAGTATTGATAGGTTAAATAATTTTTGTAAACAGGCCAAGAGGGAGGAGAATTTGCTGGCCAGCCAAACGCAACACTCGGGGCAGCCTTTTACAAGTGAAGCGGATGCCATATCGGCTACGGCCCATTATATAAGCTGGAATTGTAGGCAGGTTGGCCATGGCTTTATGGATTGCCCGTCGGCTACTAGGTGTATATTTTGTTTTAGGGGTGGTTGCGATGATGTAGTAGCCCCTAAGTGTCTTAAATGTCAGGAAACAGGGCCCGGAACCCGTCCCAAACTGGGGAGGCGCGGTCCACGAAAGTTTAAGTCCAGTCACAGAGCAAAAAAAGGAAGTAACACTAGTCAAGATTTTAGTCAACCCAAACCAAACGTTAGCTAATACAAACTTGGAACCTATGTTTAGAGAATTAAGGCCTTTGCAAATAAGAATAAATGAATATAAAGAAGCTAAACGTAGAATTCTTGGTGAACTGTCAAGTCGCATTAAGAAAGCGCGTGAACGATATAGGATTCGCAGACGTTTGAGACGTGAGTTTTCGGTGGCCTCCCTATATGAGAATAAAGACTTCCGAATATATACAGAGCTTGGTAGTGTGCTTGGCCTTGGTGTCATTGAGCATAGTGAAAGCCCTTAGAATCGTCCGGTCACTTTAGTCCATAAGGGTGAAAAGAACCGGCTGTGCCTCGACGCTCGAAAGCTCAATGCGCTGACCGTCAAGGATGCCAATACCCTGCCTCACATTGAGGATTTGCTCAGTCGGCTAGGAGACACCATGTTTATTTCGAGTGTCGATCTGAAAGACGCCTTCTGGCAGATACACCTTGATCCATCTAGCATGGACAAAAATTCTTTCACGGTACCAGGGCGGCCACTTTACCATTTTACTGTCATGCCGTTTGGATTCTGTGATGCAGCTCAAAGGTTATGCCGTTTAATGGATAAAGTAATCCCCGCGGCGTTGAGTGATCGAGTTTTCGAGATACACCTGGACTTGTTGAAATAGGTATCTGTATGTTTGGCGAAAGCAGGCCTGACCATCAATGTACCGAAATCTAAAGCCTGATCCGGCCAAAGTGGAAACGATCACTCGTTTTGCTTAACCTAAAACAGCAAAACAGGTGCTGAGTTTCATTGGGGCAACAGGCTGATATAGAAAATTTATATCAGACTATGCCACTATTGCTGCCCCAATCTTTATAACGCTAAAGAAGGGTAAACAATTCAAGTTTTCGGATGAAGCTAAGTTCGCGTTTGATCGGCTTAAAAGAGCTCTAACTTCAAGCCCGGTTCTGAATCACCCTGACTTCTCCAGACATTTTTACGTTGAGTGTGACGCGTCAGGTGTGGGTTTTGGGGCTGTTCTGGTGCAGAAGGATGATTCTAATGGAGAACACCCTATTGCCTATTTCTCTCATAAGCTGACATTTATGTCATTTTCCATTATCTCCGATGGTAGTAGCCTTAAGTCTCTTATGTCACATAAGGATTTGACCGGCAGATTGGCGAGGAGGAGTCTACAGGACAAACAAAATATTGTCCCCAATACCCTATTGCGGTATGGGATGGTGGAAGTCTCGGCAGATATAGAGGGGTTTGTGGACTTAAATTCCGATGTTTTCAAGTCTAGTGATTACTTAGAACTAGTTTTTAGTATAGAAGAAAATTCTGAGCAGTTGACCGACTTAAAAGCTATTGATGGCTTTATCTACAAGAGGATACGGCCCTATGGTGGGGTGGTTATAAATGAGGATTTCTCATGAAAACTATGGGTTCCTTATGAACTGACCAAAACTATCATAGACAAGTCCCATAACTTACCACAAACTTCGCACGCAGGCGTTGGTAAGACTCTGCACCGCATAAGGTAGTATTTTGATTGGCCAAACCAAAGCGCGCAAGTACGTGATTTTGTCGCTAGCTGTAAAATTTGTAAAAAAAAACGAAACTGTTAAACGTCACTTAAGGCCACCTATGGGAGCCGAATCGGTTAGTGAATGTCCGTTTCAAAGAATCTTCGTTGATTTTCTTGGCCCTTACCCACGATCCAAAAACGGCAATTGCTTCATTTTTATTGTTTTAAATCACAAATTCCAAAACTGTAATACAATTTTTGATATCCGAAGTTTTTCATAAATTTGGAACCCCTTAAACAATTGCCTCAGATAAAGAGAAGCAATTTCTCAGCCGGGAGTTCGCCGATCTAATAAAAAATTCCGGTGTGAAACACGTTCGTACAGCCATACATTCCCCGCAGGCCAATGCATCCGAGCGGGCAAACCAAACGAGTTTGGCTGCAACAGGCTCATATTTACAGGAGGATCAGTCTGAGTGAGACAAACATTTGTCCTAAATCGAGTTTTCATTGATTGGTGTTACGCCGTATTTTGCCCTGTTTGGATTGAATATGTTTGGCCACGGTAGCTTGTATGGTTTAGCCAGGAAACTAAAAATATTAGATGATGTTAGAAGACAGAAGATTCATGAAACGTTACACAGGGCGTACTTTCGGAATAAAAAAACGTATACCATTCGTTGCCGAGTTGTTAAGTTTGGCCCGAGACAAGAGGTGTACCGGCGCAACTTTCAGTAAAGTGATTTTAAAAGCGGTTTAACGCCAAATTTGCACGTAAATTTCTGAAATGCCGTATAGTTAAACCGGTCGGGAAAAGTCCCTATGAGGTAGAAGTTTTGAAAGGCAAATCTTTAGGCGTGTTTCACGGGAAAGACTTGAAGCGGTAAAATTTCATGTTAGACTGCCGTAAGACCGAATAGCCATTTGGTAAACTCTATATGTACACTTTATTTTCTATAGCTGATTCTAAGTTGGGTGATGGCATCGACTGAGAAGACTTCGGTTTGTTGCTCAGTCATTCTAGGTTTATTTCGAGGGAGTCTGGTTGCTCTTTTTTTATTATTTTCTTAAATTATTTACTTCTTAATTTCTAGTACAGTTACTGATTATTTTATGATCGCGGTTCACTTGCTTTGGTGAATTAATGTAAGGTGGCCGGTGATAGTTTCTTTACCCGGGGCTCATTGAAACCTATTAAGCCTTTGGAGGAAAACAAATTAAAGTTAGTTTTAGAATGATCTTTTTTCTTTTATATATACATATAGGGAATCATAAGGTAACATAGTTATAGAGGAAAAGCGTGAAGTCTGATGCCCCAACTTGCTTCACTTCCTGTTAGAAATTTTAAGCTTTTTTCGTTTTTTTTTGCAGTGGGGGGTACTTCGCGCCAAAGGACTTAAGCCAATATCAGTTGAACTTAAAAACTACGGTGGTTTTAGGCCCTTTCTTTTTTGCAATTAATTCCACTCAATTGGTTATGATACATTTCAGTCAGCTCTCTTTTTAGCCGTTCAATTCATCGCACTGAAAGCTGCAAATAGAAAATAATAAAAATTTCAGTTTTAAATTTAAAATTTTTTCACTTTTTCAAATCATCTGAAATTTTATTCTGTCATTTTTTTAAAATCATATTAAATTGTCGACAATAGCGTAAAACATAAGCAAATATCAGCTGGTCTAGTAACCGTCCTTGGCTACAAGTAACTTGAGGGTTACACAATCAAATTTTACTTCAAGTTTTATTCCAACTTTTAATACGTTCACATCTTTTCATCAATACTCTCATACTTAAAAAAAAATTTAAACAAGCAGGCTTTAAATTTTTCTTAAGGTGAGTGTTTCAAGTTACGTTTAAGAAAACAGCTGCTCATAATTCTCTCGAGCTATTCTTGGTTTTGTTTTAACAAGTATTTTGCCGCCGAAAGTTTCCGCCACTTTGCGGGCAATTTGCTGGGTGCTTGTTACCGAGAATCAGAGTCGCAAATACCTGAATGTCAAAGGCAGAGATGGCAGCGGAAATTGCCCCCCCCCCCCCAAATTCTTTGTTCTAAAAAAACAATTCAGTACTTAATTGTACCATCTTGCAGAATAGTGGCAAAGAATGCGGAATGAAAAAGAAAAGTAAAATAAAAAATGGTTCCAGAACATAAAAATTATATTGGAGGAATGGCTGAATAGCAATGAAAAAAAGATGGCGTTATTTGGTGTTAGAGTTGTTGTGTAAAAAAAAAGGAATTTTTTGATTTTATGTTTTATTAATTTTATTTTATTTTCATAACCTGCAGGGTCCCGTAGGAATTTCAGGTTATAACGTTTGTTTATTTGTTGTCATGCGTTTTACTTTTCCTTCATAAAAAAACCTTCTGTGGCATTTTTTTATTTTAATTCAGTTTGTTACTATTATCTTTTACTGTGTTTTTCCAAGTTTTTTTTTTACAATATTTACCTTTAGCTGAAATAGTATCTGTGTTAAAACTAACTTCATCCATTATAGGAAAATTACTGTTTTTACGACATTTGTATCAGTTTTGTGCTAATAAATAACTTTTCGATGTAAATTTTCCTTAGTCAGGAACTCCTCCTTTTAAAAAACTTTAGTGCAGCGTGCGTATTTAGACATCAATTTAAAGTTTTGACCTTCCTTATGTGACCCTTTTTTTCTTTATTTTGTTGAAAATTTCGATATTTTCTTATACTTTAATCTTATAACCCTTCTGGTTCCTTTCCCTTTTTTTACATATTCTCCTACCATTATTTTTACTCATTTTCCTTATGTTTCTTCACACTTTTTTTCATTTTATAATTCCTTAGTTTTTTCCCCTTTCTGACTATATATTTTCATACTATTCATTTTTTCTCATGTTCGTTAATATTTTTTCAATATTTCCCTTATATGACCCTGTGGTCTTTTTCCTCCTTTCTATTTTGTATATATTTCATCCTTTAGTGCACCATTTCCCACTTTCGTCCCGTAGCTTTGGTTTCGAGCCAAAGTAGCTAGGATCAGAAATTGGCTGGCTGATACACTTCGTAGCGTATTATATGTTTTTCTTTTACTATATGACCTCTTTTCTCTTTAATCTAATTAATCTTTTTTCAATTTTGCCTATTTACTATTACCCTTTCATATTTTACCTCGAAATGTTTCTTTGCATACCACATGGCACCTGCCGTCAGTTGAAATCGTATCGAATTTTCCCACTAAGTTCAATGTTTCAGGCAAATTTCCGATGGCAGTGTGTAAAGTAACTAAATAAGTGTTTTATGTGTAACTGACTTGTATTTCCGCTTAAGTCCTTTGTAGCTTTAGTTTCGACCCAAAATAACCAAAAAAAAAACAGAGTAACTGATACTCTTTAAACTAAACAGAAGTAAAAAAATCCTTTACAAAAAATTACCCTTTTTAATTATTCGCAATCTAACCCCTTGCACCCTGGTCTTATCAAATTATTTTGATAAACCTTGTCGTAGTTCCTTTGTCGTATTTTCACACTGACAGGTGTGGGTACTCCCGTGACTTCATAGGGACCCAACCATATAGGTAAAGACTTATTTTTTTTCGCCTGGTTTTTTAGCTACACCATTTGTCCGGTCTTAAACTGTCTAGTCTTTGTGCCCTTGTCATAATATTTTTTTGTGTTTTCTTTTGCCCTAACCTGGTTCTGTCTCACTACTTCGTAACTTCGTTGAATTTGGTATTTAAGGATTATGCTGTAGTCATCTTTGTTATAGAGAGGCGCTGGCTGCTTTTTGAGCCTGAAAGGTATTTCAAATTCGAATCCGTAGAGTAGCTTATTGAGTGTTTGCTTAGTAGACGAATGCCTTGTGTTATTGTGTACATGCATGGCATGATGCAGCCAATCATCCCAATTAGTTCCGTCAAGTTTCACAAAACTTCTTCAATATTTTGCAAGATATCTATTGGTCCTTTCCAGGGATCCATTGGATTGAGGATGATATGGAGTTGTATATATGTTTTTTACTCCTAGCATTTTGCAAACTTCCTTGAACAATTTCGAAGTAAAATTGCTTCCATTATCTGTTACGAGAACTTTGGTAATCAAAAATCGGGCGATTATTTCTCTGAAAAACTTCCTTGCTACCGTTGCCGCTTCCATGTCTGGGATAGCTGCGCAGGCTAGGTATTTTGAAAAATCGTCCAAAAAGGTCACTATATATTTATTGCCACTTGAGGATTCGGGTAAGGGCCCAACAATATGTATAAAAATTCTTTCAAAAGGCATATTGGGAGTTGTGGTCAGGGTCATTGGCATCCTGTCTATCCATGAGCTTTTATTTTGCTGGCAAATTTTGCAGGAGGTTACATAATTTTTAATTTGACTTTGCATTCCAGCCCATTTGTATTGTGCCCTGATATAGAAATAAGATTTTAGCGCACCTTGGTGGCCTCCCAATGGCGTGTCATGGAACGTTGTAATTACCTTCTTTATATCTTCTGCATCTGTGAAAAATATGTGGTATTATTTCCTTTTTCATGATTTTTATTCGTCTCCACTGCACTTTCTCTACTCAGGGTTTCCACACCTTATGATTGTGCTCTCGTTATTACACCTATGTTCACTTCTTCCGTTGGAAGGCGGCTGATATCGTCTACATCTCGATTCGTCTTGCCTGGTTTGTAGCGAATCTCAAAATCGTATTCTAACAGTTTCAGTCTTAAACGACCCAATCTACCTTCCTGATTTCTTAAGTTAGCTATACCTTTCAAGGGTTTGCGGTCAGTGAATACCGTGAAATATCTGCCGAGCAGATATGGTCGAAAAGTTTTTGTAGCCTATATAATGGCCAACAACTCCCTCTCTATTGCGGAGTATCGTTTTTCGTTAAATACTCTGCTAGCGAAATAAATTGGTAGGTCACTTCCTGGTTCTACTTGAAAGAGAATTACTCCTAGAGCTACATTACTGGCATCTGTTGTTAAAATGAAAAGCTTGTTAAAATCAGGATATTGGAGGAGAGGAGGGTTTGTCACAGCATCCTTCATTTTGTCCATTGCTTCCTTGCACTCTTTCTAAACATTTTGTTAAGAGGTAATGAAATTCATGCCGAGTTTAGAATGAACTTTCTGTAGTAATTTATCAGCCCCAAAAATGCTTGTAGCTCCTTGATATTTTTAGGGGGTGGTATATCTTTCACCGCCCTATTCTTATTTGGGTCTAATTTTAGGTTTTTTTTTCTCAAGACTTCCAAAACTTTCATTAAACGTGAATTATGGTCCACTAGGTTTCTGCCATATATAACAATATCGTCTAAATAAACGAAACAGTCAATTCCATGTAGTCCGGTTAGTATTGAATTCATTATTCTTTGAAAAGTAGCTGGTGAACCCATCAAACCGAAAGGCGTACGGTTAAATTCATAGTACCTCAAATTGGTACTAAAGGCGATTTTTTGTTCATCATTAGGATCTATTAATACTTGATGGTATCCGCTTGCTAAATCGAGAGTAGAGAAATACCTTCTGCACCCTAATTGGTCTAAAATTTCATCGATTCTTAGTATTGGAAAAACTTGTTTTACTGCCGCTTCGTTCAGTTTTCTAAAATCTACAAGCAATCGCCACTTTTTTTCGCCGTTTTGGCCTGCTTTTTGGGTACCAAAGAATCGGGGAGTTCCATGGAGAATTGCTGAGTGATATTACATTATCCTTGAGCATTTGGTCCACCCGTCTGTTAACTTCAGTTCTGTGGACATCTGGTAGTCTATATTGTTTAGTGGTTATTGGGGGTTGACTTGCTTTCGTAGGTATTTCATGTTTCAATACAGTTGTGTAGGTAAGACTGTCACCAGGCAGTTGGAAAATATCGTCGTATGTCTTCCAAATATTCTTGATTGAAAACGTCTATTCCGGGTTAAGACTTTGGCTTAGTTTCTCCGTTTCCAAAAGTAGTTTTTCTCTTTTCAAACCTTCTCTAAAATCTGTTATATTTATTGTTGCTTATGGCTTTATCTTATGGTCTCTGTAGCTTTCGTTGCTAAGGCTTATTTTTTCACTTATATTTATGGCCGTGTTATTCATGTTCAGAATAGGTACAAGAGCTGCTCCGGCTTTCACTGTTGTTAGAGTTTCACCCACGAAAACACCGGGCAAAATTTCTGACTTACTTATGACAATGTCACCATTAACGGAGTTTACTTTATAAATTTTTCTCTGACAGCCAAACATAGGGCTTGTATTGTTTCAAAATCCTTGTTGTGCAAATATAAGTAGGCGTTCCGAAAAAGTCTTGTTTTTATACATTTAAGCAGGTCGACTACACCACCTGCTTCCAACAGTTTATTTCTCGCAATCATACAGCCTTCAATGAATTTATTTGCTTCTTCCATATGCTCTGGGCCATTTGCACCGTAGAAAATTGGCACAATGTGTGATACATTTTTTTGAAATTTCCTTACTTATTCTGTTTGCAAATTGTATTTCTCTCGGCAATGGTGACCGCCTCTTCAAAATTTCCTGCGCCGATGCTACCAATGTATTAAATTCTCCAGTTAATGTGCTATCTATCCTTTCTGTCCTCTTCGAATCGTCGAAACTTTCTTTGTAGTGTGCTAGTTCGCTAAATTTTTTAGATGTCGTCTCTGTTGTATAGCCTCTGCTACCTGCCTTTTTTGCGTTTATTATGATGCTCCGAGTTTTGGATATCAGGTCAAGAGCCGTTGATTTCTCCTCTATACGATTATCCTTATTATAAATCTCCTCTGCCTGCTCGTCAATACCGTAGAGCTGTCGTCTGCATGTTCTATTGTTATTTTAGGAACTTCGGAATTCTCTGTCAATTCTTTACTTATTGATGGAGTGGGTGACCTAGTCTTGCGTATAATGTCGAGTTCACGCTTTGCATTTCCTAAAGCTATTTGTAATCTTTGTACGGTGTCGTCTTGTACGTCTATTTGCTGTTGTTGTTTCAGTTGTTTTTTAAATTCATTCTAACTTAACCCCTTTTGTCTCAATTTTTCAACCAACGATGCGTTTTCTTCTACTGCCTGCTCCTAATCTGTTCCCTTATTTTGCGACTCTGTTTTTCTAAAAGTTCCTTTGTGACCTCCAAGTCTGCTATCCTTTTACTGAAATCTGCCGACTGGTTCTTATTCAGGTCTACTATCAATTGTAGCACATAACCAACTTCCTCTAATTTTGTTAGTTTCTGGTGCTTATATTGTCCCTGTGTCTTTCTATAAATTCCTTGCCTTGTTTCAAACTATTAAATTCGGTCCATGCGAGAACTTGTAGACTGTCAACCGAGTAGTTGTACTTACTGAGCTTAGATAGTTATTCATGCGTCCTTGATTTCGGCTTGTACATTTACACACCTAAAAATTTCAAAAGCATATTCACCAGCACCAACAACATTCCCTTCAAAAGCTAAAATTTTATAACGACGCAAAATTTATTGATTACGAGTAAATCGCGACGTTTACTCTATACTTGAAACTTGATATTTGCTTTGCTTAATGTAGCTTAGGCCTGTGGCAACTACTTTTCAATTCCAGCACTTTGTATTTTGGCAAAGATCCCAAAGGCGTACTGGCATACAGATGCTTAATAACACCTAGGACTTTACCTGTATACTCAGTGGTTTCTTTAAATTGTTCTTTGCCACCTACTTTACCGATTTTGTTCACAAGCAAAACAAGTTGAATCAAAACATCTCCCAATTTGGCCAAAGTAATTAGCAGTTTACTAATAATTCCACTAATTCACACTTTTGGTATACAGATGCTTAATGATCTCTAATTCTTCACTTTCGTGTTTACTTGGTTTTCTAACTTTCGTTGCTATAAAATCATTTCCCACATTCGGAAAGGAATTAAAATAAACCAAAAATGTATTACAAAATTTTATTCCTGGAAGATTCCTTGGGAATCGCAGCATATTTATTCTCTTATCCTACCGGCTGCGCCAATGTTAGAGTTGTTTTGTAAAAAAGAAGAAGAACACTGTTTGATTTTATGTTTTGTTATTAATTGTTTATTTATATAACCTGCAGGGTCCCGTAGGAATTTCAGAATATGATCAATATTAATTTAATTTATTTATAACCTGCAGGTAGCCGTAGGAATTTCAGGTTATAACTATTTGTTTAAACTTCTAATTTACAACTCCCCTTCTTAACAATTCTTAATCACTATTTACACGAAATTCTTAACGCTAAAACAGAATCAGCATTTCTAAAAATAAATAAGTTAAATAAATAAATTGCTGACTTGCCAAACAGAGTCAGTACTTTTCAATTAAAATTTAGTACATATTTATTAATTTTGATTTACTTATAAATAAAGCTTAAAAATACGAGGGTGCCTCTCAACATTGGCGGGAGGCTAAAAGTTAGTTGGACTGGTAGGAAGAAGAAATTAAGAGAAGTTTAGAGAAGTTGGTATCTGATTGAAGTGCTGTGCAGACGTTTTTTTATTTGGCGGGGAATTATAGTTCGTTCTGAATACATTTGGTGGTTCTTTTTTTTAAAAGAATTAATGAAAAAGGATTTAAGGAAAGTACATCTTAGCTAAATTGTCGCTTAAGATCAAAACCATTAAAAAAATGGCACAATAGAACCCTCAGATTGAACATTGTGAAGAGAGAACAATGTTATTTTAACCACGAGTCAAGAAGAAGCACTTTTAAAAATATTGTAAATGCAAAATATTACAATGAAAAACTGACGTAATTTAATAACAAGAAATTTTAAAAAGATGCCAACAGGTGAAATTCTAACAACAGCCGCTATTGTTAAAACCAATAAAGATTACAAAATAGAAAAGCGTTACAAACGTTAGAGAAAAAAACAACAAAATTATACAAATAATAACCTAATAAAATTATTTATTAAAGATAAAAGTGATAATAATAATATTGTTCATAACAATTACTACTGGCAAATCAAGAGCATAAATACGCATTAGCAAAGTGTTGTACAATATTAATGTCAAAAAGGAATAAAATTTAAATTTGAATTGAAAACATATTGAAAAAAATGAAAATTAATAGTGATGACAAAATAAGCATAATAAGAATACACAGCAAGAAAATAAAACATTTAATTCAAAATGTTCAGAAAACAAAGCCAGAGAAGTTAGTCTAACATAACCATAACGTAAAACATTTAAGTTAAAAATTTTCATAAAAAAACAGGGAGATGAGCAAATCAGTCTAACAGAGCCACTCACCAAAACATAAAAAATTGGTAAATTTTTTTCAATAAACAAAAAAAAACAAAAGATCAAACACATAAATCTAATAAAGATACACAGCAAATAAATAAAACATTTAAATCAAAGTTTTCATAAACAAAACAAACAAATAAAACTAAAAAACCAATACCAATAAGCCTATCAAGAACACACCGCAAAAATAAGACATTTAATTCAAAATTTTCATAGACAAAACAAACGAACAAAGTCTAAAATAGACAAACTACAAATATGTACGTCAAGTATTTAAATTAAAATTTTCGAAAAAGGAACAAACCAATAATGCTGACTTAAATTGCAACGTAAACAAATAAAGGTTAACAAAAGCACAAAAGAAGAAAGAAGTTCGGGGTTGCCTACGTCAAGAGGGAGAGAAGTTTTGGAGCAAAAGTGATCTAAGGGGAAGAGTCGCAGCAGCATTTTATTTTTTGTTAATTTCACATTACGCCAACAGCCAGGTATTTCGCCAGAGACAGACTACTGTGGACGAACGGCTTACGACCGATCTATAAACAATCACATATGTATGTATATTTAATTTATCCACAATTATTTTGTGTATAGGAAACATTAGTTAACGTATCAAGTTACTGTCCTCAGTCGATTTTTTTCCTCGGCCTTGAGTGCGCGCTATTCAGGATAGAGCTCTAACCTAGAGTCGTTTCGCGTACATTGTTTGTTTCTAATGTTTGCTTTACCTAGAAAGTAAAAGCAAGATACATTTACATTAACAGTTATATATATATTGGTGTTATTAACGGACGGACGGTATTATGTTACCACCGATGCCAACAATATTTTGTTAGATAAGCTAATAACATTAATTTTGTAGATTAACAAAATAAATCTTAATTGTAATGCATTTCATTTAATGTAAATAACCAAAAAGAAAGAGAATTTTATTTTCTTTGCATATTATTTTGCCATACTTTTTTATTGATATTGTATATAAAATCTGATGTACTATTATATATACATATTTAAAATGAAATTATAAATTTTTTCTATTGAATTAAAAATTTCTTATGGTGCGGTAAGTAGGGAAAACAGGTTACAGGGTACGTTTTTAGGACATCTATAACTTTCATGATGATTTCGATGTCACGGTGAGGTTTTTTTAATCCCAAGCAGGAGAGCTTATATCCTGGCAGTCCACCAGCCAGAAGGTGACGGGTTTTTGTGTGTATAAGCGTGAGCCAGAAAACCTGCGAGTATACCAGTGCCGCGAACAGTCTGGCCAATCCACGTTTGTATTCAACTTAAAGCTCACCACAACAGCTGCTACTATTACAAAAATGGCGCCCAACGTGGGGCCCGAAGCAAGTCCTGGTAGACAGAATTACTTTATATTTTTAAATTTTATTTATCTACTTTTTCCTTTTGTTGGAAAACGTATGTCCAGTTGGGTCGGTCGCAAGAGTCTCTAACAAGTAGCTACATGGTCCAACAAGAAATAAAACGTTAATTTAATATTTTGCATATGAATCAGGTGAATCTAGTAAGTTGCCATGATACCTGTCCCTCGCATATACGTAAGTCCCGATGGCTAGGATGCAGGATCTGGTATCGTGTTGCGACATATGGTGTGAGCATTAGGTTCATGAGGATTTACAGATTCAAATATCTTAGTCTCTTTCTGTCAACTAGCGGCTTAAATATATTAGAAATTTAGTCTGGATTTTAATTGCTGCAGTTGAGAGGAAAAGATAGATATACCATTTTCTTTTCCTTCAGATACCCAAGCCCATAGCCCAAGAAATAGTTGTAACTTAAATGGAGACTTACATTTTTCCATAGTTATTCTGTGGGACACTAAATGCAACGTTAATTGTGGTTTTGCTAGTCCTGGCAGTAATTGATTTTTTTACGCTTCAGTTACAGCCCAGCTAGTTTTGCTGATGGCAGCGACAGACAACTATTTTTTTTCATCCATCATCTGAAACAAAGAGACCAAAATTTCAGTAGTAACTAATACACACACACACACCAGAAATCACAAATCATTATAATTTACCATGTAACCGAAATGCCGCTCCAATTGTAGTTTTTGTTTTTTTTACTTTGACTTGTTTTGAAAAGAATTAGCGGACCTTTTAATATATAGAATAAATTTTGGTTATTTTTGTTCCATTTAGGAATCAGACCATTTTTGAATAATGTTTTAGACTAATTTTAAGGAACTTATATTGTTGGTATAATCAGATAAATAATGGTAATTATTAATTTTTTTGCTTTTGTATGGTAAATATACCTTTTTCTTTAATTTTATTTCTTTTACTTTTTTGAATATTTTTTGGCAGTTTTTTTTTTTTTTGCATTTGATTCATCATATCGTCCCTAATTATTGATTTTTTGCAATATACTTGCGGGTAATACTTCACCTAATCGTGGTGCTGGGGGTCCGTTTTTCATTTAAGTGAGTTCGTCGTAAGTGGGCAAAGAGTTTTGGTAGTTTATTATCATATTAATGGTATTGACGCGTTTTGCTAGCAGACACGTTTCAGCTGAAATTTTAAAGTACAACCAGGCTCCTATCATGGAATATTTGCTTACGAGTAGCGCCATTGCCGTTCCTGCGGTATCGGGTTCCATGGTGCCGTCAGTTCAGCAGTTTCGACTAGTTCACATAGTACCATACCTTCACCAGAATACACCAGCTTGACTGCTAAAAACGTTCATCAGAATTCACGTCCTAACCCAGCTGAAGCTCAAGCTCTTCCGAGGATTGACAATTTACATACTACAACGGAGCGGGGGATACTGCAATGATAATTATTTGCAAGCAAATACAGGAGATGCAGCTTATTCTTCAACAGGAAGTCGCTTGAATGCATAATCGTTCGGCAGCAGCAGGACCAAATCCAAACCCTTCAAATGGGGCAGCAATGCCACAGGCATCTAATAGTAGAAATTTGACTCCAGACCTACGTACCCAGGGGGAGTGTTTGGGCAACAGGCCACCAATATCCAATGTTGGAGGCAGCAAGGTGTATTTGCCACAAATGATGAATAACCATTTTCTTTTCATTCAGATACCCAAGCCCATAGCTCAAGAAATAGTTGTAACTTCAATGGATACTTACATTTTTCCATAGTTATTCTGTGGGAATCAAATGCAATGGTAATTGTGGTTTTGCTAGTCCTGTCAGTAATTGATTTTTTATGCTTCAGTTGCAGCCCAGCTAATTTTGCTGATGGCAGCGACAGACACCTATCTTTTTTTTCATCCATCAACTGTTCTGATTTTCGTTTTCCGTAGTTCTTCTGAAACAAAGAGACAAAAGTTTAATTAGTAACTAATACACACACGCCAGAAATCACGAATCATTATTATTTACCTTGCAACCGTTTAATCGAAGTGCCGTTCCAAACGTAGTTTTTGTTTTTTAACTTTGGCTAGTTTTGAAAAGAATTAGCGGACCTTTTATAATATAGAATAAAGTTTGGTTATTTTTGTTCCTGATAGGAATCAGGTATAACCAGATAAATATTGATAATTATTAATTTTTTTGCTTTTGTACTTTTTTGAATTTCTTTTTGTCATTTCTTTTGGCAGTTTTTCTTGCATTTAATTTATCATGTTATTGAGTCATCCCATATCATTGATTTTTTGCATTATACTTGCGGGTAATACTTCACCTAGTCGTGGTGCTGTTTGGGGGCTCGTTTTTCATTTTAGTGAGTTCGTCGTAAGTGGGCAAAGAGTTTTGGTAGTTTATTATTATACTAATAGTATTGATGCGTTCTGCTAGCAAACAGGTTTCAGCCGAAATTTTAGAGTCCAATGCGGCTCCTATCAGGGAATACGTGCCTACGACTAGTGCCGCTGTCGTTTCTGCGGCATCGGGTTCAATGGTGTCGTCAGTTCAGCAGCTTCGACTAGTTGTTTGACTGCTAGAAACGTCCTAACCCAGCTGAAGCTCAAGCTCTTCTGAGGATTGACAACTTACCTGACTTCAACAGGAAGTCGCTCGAATGCACAATCGTTCGGCAGCAGCAGGACCAAATCCAAACCCTTTAAATGGGTCAGCAATGCCACAGGCATCGAATAGTAGAAATTGGACTCCAGCTCTACGTACCCAGGGGGAGTGTTTGGGCAACCGGCCACCAATATCCAACGTTGAAGACAGCAAGGTGTATTTGCCACAAATGATGAACAGCCACCACAGGCGAACTTAACCGGGCTAGTTTTACGTCAAGCTGGAGGGCTATCTCAAGGGGATAATTTTTCCTTAGGTCCGCGTCTACAGCCAACAGCAGGTCCAACATTCTCAATCAGCCCTCAACAGGCTCAAATCCCTCTAATGAGAGGATACCCATCAGTTCAGGCAGATTTTTCTAACCCACTTTAGAGAGGCGTGTACTTGTCGGAATGGGAGATAAAATTTGATGGTATCACAAAAAATATGAGTGCTGAAGATTTAATTTTAGGGTAGATGCTCTACAGCAGGACTATAATTGTTCGTTCAATGAATTTAGGCGTAGCTTCCATTTATTGTTAGAACCCAGCCCTCGACTGGTACTGGAACGTGAGAAAGTTGACTTCAATTCAGTCCTGGGGGGGGGGGGGGTTTAAAATCAGTCTTTTCGAAGAAGAAGAAAAGACTTTTACAGTATAGGCGGTATAAAAACGAATTCCAATTGCAGAAGAAGATTATTGATCGTCGTTAGCAGCTACAAGAATCATTTTAGGAATGTTATAACGCAATTATGCGGTTGCGAAACCAGCAATGGTCTCCGTATTTGGAGGCAGACTTCATTGAAATCATGAAGGTCAATTTGAAACCATCTTTGTGCCATCTTTTGTTATCGTTCAGTATTGATAGTTTATATAACTTTTGTAAACAGGCCAAGTGGGCGGAGAATTTTCTGGCCAGACAAACGCAACTCTCGGGCCAGCGCCAATACATAATACCTAGGTTACATGAACTGGACTTCGAAGAAGAAGAAAAGCATTTTACAAGTGAGGTGGATGCCATATCGGCAACGGCCCATTATACGTGCTGAAATTGTAGGCAGGTTGGCCATGGATTTATGGATTGCCCGTCGTCTACTAGGTGTATCTTTTGTTTTAGGGGTGGTTGCGATAATGTGGTAGCCCCGAAGTGTCCCAAATGTCAGGGAAACAGGGCCCAGAACCCGTCCCAAAGTGGGGAGGCGCGGTCCACGGAAGTTTAAGTCCAGTCACAGAGCAACAAAAAGATGTAACCCCAATCAAGATTCTAGTCAACCCAAATCAAACGTTAGCAAATACAAACTTAGAACCTAAGCCTAGAGAATTAAAGCCTTTGCAAATTAGAATAAATGAATATAAAGAAGCTTAACTTAGAATTCTTGGTGAACTGTCAAGTCGCATTAAGAAAGCGTTTTAACGATGTAGGATTCGCAGACTTTTGCGACGTGAAATTTCGGTAGCCTCCCTTTATGAGGGTAAAGACTCCCGATTGTATAAGCGAATAGTTATAGGAGGTCAGGAAATCGAGGGTCTGATAGATAGTGCTGCCACGGTAACGTGCCTGGGCCGCAAATATCTTGAGTTTGTGGAAAACGCGGGACATACAGTTCATAGTTTTTCTACAAATATCAAGACAGCTGACGGTACAGAGCACCCTATAGTCGGTCGTGTGCGGGCAAAGGTAACGTTTGGCCAAATCAACGCAGGACATCACGTTCTATTTAGTACCTTCTTTGAGTCGAGAGTTGTTAGTGGGTGTCGACTTTATGAAGATTTTTAAGATGTTTGCCAGGATAGAGAGTCTTACGACCACAAATATTTATATTGATTTGGTTATATTGATGTTTCCATTCCATACCAAAAAAGGCCCCGGCCGAACATTTAGAAATGCATTCTATAGATACCCGTGATGCAACTCCATTAAAGGATAAATATTACCCTGTCTGCCGGCTGTGCAAAAACTAATTTATACAGAGCTTGGCCTTAGTGTCATTGAGAATAGTGAAAGCCCTTGGAATCATCCGGTCACTTTAGTCCATAAGGGTGAAAAGAACCGGCTGTGCCTCGACGGTTGGAAGCTCAATGCGCTGACTGTTAAGGATGCCAATCCCCTGCCTCACATTGAGGATTTGGTCAGTCAGGTAGGACACACCATGTTAATTTCGAGTGTCGATCTGAAGACACGTTCTGGCAAATACCACTAGATCCATCCAGCAAGGAGAAAAATGCTTTCACGGTACTAGGGCAGAGTGATCAAGATTTGAGTCAGTACCTGGCCGTGGGCCCTAACCTGACTGTGGTCTTACCACCGAGTGAAATACAAAGCGTCGACTAGCGCCCCCTGCTAGGCGTAGCCAACAGAGTTGCAATTTCAAGAACATGGCTTGCAGGACCATGTCCTTCCCCTTGCTTGAGGGTTGGAGACTTTCCAACCCCTCTGTTGAATATGCAACAGCACATTCGTTTAGCACCGCGCCCTCCCCGCGGACACTAAACTTTAACCGACAGCAACCACGTGTACCCCGTAGGGACCTCACCAATAACCGGCTACAGAGATGGGCGGCTCTCTGTATGGGCTACCGGTTCCCGTGGTGCCAGTATTTTAAGGACACTGGTAAGACCTTCGACAATGACCCACGTCTTGTCTATCCAGATTCAGTGCCTGCACACCGGGGAACTGGTTCCCCCTATACCCCGAGTGTACTATGTCTGTGCCTAGGTTAGAATCAGCACAGACTTCTTGTAGTACCCCCGGGGGGCTGGGTACTAGGGCAGCCACTTTACCATTTTACTGTCATGCCGCTTGGATTGTGTAATGCAGCTCAAAGGTTATGCCGTTTTACGGATAAAGTAATCCCCGCGGCGTTGCGTGATCGAGTTTTCCTCCACTTGGAGGATATCTTGATAGTGGCTGCACAATTCGAGACACACCTGGACTTGTTGAAACAAGTATCTGTATGTTTGGCGAAAGCAGGCCTGACCATCAATGTAGCGAAATCTAAATTCTTCTTCAAAGGTTACATAGTAGGTAACGGCAAACTAAAGCCTGAAACATTCACTCGTTTTGCTTTACCTAAAACAGCGAAACAGGTGCGGAGTGTTATGGAGCAACAGGCTGGAATAGAAAATTTATATCAGACTAAGCCACTATTGCAGCCCCAATCTTTGACACGCTAAAGAAGGGTAAACAATTCAAGTTTTCGGATGGAGCTAAGGTCGCGTTTGATCAGCTTAAGAGCATTCTTACGTTCAGTGTGACGCGTCAGGTGTGCGTCTTGGGGCTATTCTATTTCAAAAGGATGATTCTAATGGAGAACACCCTATTGCCTATTTCTCTCACAAGCTGACAACGGCGCAGATGAATTATTCGGTCACTGAGCGCGAATGTCTGGCAGTCGTTTTGGCGATTAAGAAGCTTAGGTCCTATATAGAACTTATGTCATTTTCCATTATCACCGATCGTAGTAGCCTTAAGTTGCAGGATAAACCAAATATTGTCCCCGATATCCTATCGCAGTATGGGATTGTAGAAGTCTCGGCAGATGTAGAGGGGCTTGTGGACTTAAATTCCGATGTTTTCAAGACTAGTGATTACTTTGAATTTGTTTCTACTATAGAAGCAAATTCTGAGCAGTTGACTGATTTAATAGCTGTTAATTGCTTTATCTACAAAAGGGTACGGCCCTATGATGGGGTGGTTATAAATGAGGATTTCTCATGGAAACAATATGTCCCTCATGAACTGACTAAAACTATCAAAGTCTCATAACTCACCACAAACTTCGCAAGGAGGCGTTGGTAAAACTCTGCACCACAAAAGAGAGTATCGCTATTAGCCAAACCAAAGCGCGCAAGTACGTAATTTTGTCGCTAGCTGTGAAAATTGTAAAGAAACGAAACCGTCGAATGTCACTTTAAGCCCACCTATGGGAGCCGAATCGGTTAGTAAATGTCCGTTTCAACGAATCTTCGTTGATTTTCTTGGCCCTTACCCACGATCCAAAAACGGCAATTGCTTTATTTTTATTGCTTTAGATCACAAATTCCAAAATTGTAGTACAATTTTTGATATTCGAAGTTTTTTATAAATTTGGAACCCCCGAGAAATTGTCTCAGACAACGGGAAGCAATTTTTCAGCCGGAAGTTCGCCGATCTGATCAAAAATTTCGGTGTGAAACACGTTCGTACATTTATACATTCCCCGCAGACCAATGCATCCGAGCGGGTAAACCAAACGAGTTTGGCTGCAATACGCTCATATTTACAGGAGAATCAGTCTGAGTGGGACAAACATTTGTCCGAAATCGAGTTTTCACTTAGATCGTCAGTGCAGACTTTGATTGGTGTTACGCCGTATTTTGCCCTGTTTGGATATGTTTGGCCACGGTAGTTTGTATGGTTTAGCCAGGAAACTAAAAATGTTAGAGGAATCCGAAATGGATATTTGCCAGAGGGCCGTCACAATGTCATTGGTAAGACAAACGATTCATAAAACGTTACACAGGGCGTAACTTCGGAATAAAAAAACGTATACCATTCGTTGCCGAGTTGTTAAGTTTGTTCCGAGACAAGAGGTGTACCGGCGAACTTACAGCAAAGTGATTAAAAGCGGTTAAACCGCCAAACTTGCACGTAAATTTCTGAAATGTCATATAGTTAAACCGGTCAGGAAAAGTCTCTATGAGGTAGAAGTTTTGAAAGGCAAATCTTTAGGCGTGTTTCACGGAAAAGACTTGAAGCGGTAAAATTTCATGTTAGACTGCCGTAAGACCGAATAGCCATTTGGTAAACTCTATATGTACACTTTATTTTCTATAGCTGATTCTAAGTTGGGTGATGGCATCGACTGAGAAGACTTCGGCTTGTTGCTCAGTCATTCTAGGTTTATTTCGAGGGAGTCTGGTTGCTCTTTTTTTATTATTTTCTTAAATTATTTACTTCTTAATTTCTAGTACAGTTACTGATTATTTTATGATCGCGGTTCACTTGCTTTGGTGAATTAATGTAAGGTGGCCGGTGATAGTTTCTTTACCCGGGGCTCATTGAAACCTATTAAGCCTTTGGAGGAAAACAAATTAAAGTTAGTTTTAGAATGATCTTTTTTCTTTTATATATACATATAGGGAATCATAAGGTAACATAGTTATAGAGGAAAAGCGTGAAGTCTGATGCCCCAACTTGCTTCACTTCCTGTTAGAAATTTTAAGCTTTTTTCGTTTTTTTTGCAGTGGGGGGTACTTCGCGCCAAAGGACTTAAGCTAATATCAGTTGAACTTAAAAACTACGGTGGTTTTAGGCCCTTTCTTTTTTGCAATTAATTCCACTCAATTGGTTATGATACATTTCAGTCAGCTCTCTTTTTAGCCGTTCAATTCATCGCACTGAAAGCTGCAAATAGAAAATAATAAAAATTTCAGTTTTAAATTTAAAATTTTTTCACTTTTTCAAATCATCTGAAATTTTATTCTGTCATTTTTTTAAAATCATATTAAATTGTCGACAATAGCGTAAAACATAAGCAAATATCAGCTGGTCTAGTAACCGTCCTTGGCTACAAGTAACTTGAGGGTTACACAATCAAATTTTACTTCAAGTTTTATTCCAACTTTTAATACGTTCACATCTTTTCATCAATACTCTCATACTTAAAAAAAAATTTAAACAAGCAGGCTTTAAATTTTTCTTAAGGTGAGTGTTTCAAGTTACGTTTAAGAAAACAGCTGCTCATAATTCTCTCGAGCTATTCTTGGTTTTGTTTTAACAAGTATTTTGCCGCCGAAAGTTTCCGCCACTTTGCGGGCAATTTGCTGGGTGCTTGTTACCGAGAATCAGAGTCGCAAATACCTGAATGTCAAAGGCAGAGATGGCAGCGGAAATTGCCCCCCCATTCTTTGTTCTAAAAGAACAATTCAGTACTTAATTGTACCATCTTGCAGAATAGTGGCAAAGAATGCGGAATGAAAAAGAAAAGTAAAATAAAAAATGGTTCCAGAACATAAAAATTATATTGGAGGAATGGCTGAATAGCAATGAAAAAAAGATGGCGTTATTTGGTGTTAGAGTTGTTGTGTAAAAAAAAAAGAAATTTTTTGATTTTATGTTTTATTAATTTTATTTTATTTTCATAACCTGCAGGGTCCCGTAGGAATTTCAGGTTATAACGTTTGTTTATTTGTTGTCATGCGTTTTACTTTTCCTTCATAAAAAAACCTTCTGTGGCATTTTTTTATTTTAATTCAGTTTGTTACTATTATCTTTTACTGTGTTTTTCCAAGTTTTTTTTTTACAATATTTACCTTTAGCTGAAATAGTATCTGTGTTAAAACTAACTTCATCCATTATAGGAAAATTACTGTTTTTACGACATTTGTATCAGTTTTGTGCTAATAAATAACTTTTCGATGTAAATTTTCCTTAGTCAGGAACTCCTCCTTTTAAAAAACTTTAGTGCAGCGTGCGTATTTAGACATCAATTTAAAGTTTTGACCTTCCTTATGTGACCCTTTTTTTCTTTATTTTGTTGAAAATTTCGATATTTTCTTATACTTTAATCTTATAACCCTTCTGGTTCCTTTCCCTTTTTTTACATATTCTCCTACCATTATTTTTACTCATTTTCCTTATGTTTCTTCACACTTTTTTTCATTTTATAATTCCTTAGTTTTTTCCCCTTTCTGACTATATATTTTCATACTATTCATTTTTTCTCATGTTCGTTAATATTTTTTCAATATTTCCCTTATATGACCCTGTGGTCTTTTTCCTCCTTTCTATTTTGTATATATTTCATCCTTTAGTGCACCATTTCCCACTTTCGTCCCGTAGCTTTGGTTTCGAGCCAAAGTAGCTAGGATCAGAAATTGGGTGGCTGATACACTTCGTAGCGTATTATATGTTTTTCTTTTACTATATGACCTCTTTTTTCTTTAATCTAATTAATCTTTTTTCAATTTTGCCTATTTACTATTACCCTTTCATATTTTACCTCGAAATGTTTCTTTGCATACCACATGGCACCTGCCGTCAGTTGAAATCGTATCGAATTTTCCCACTAAGTTCAATGTTTCAGGCAAATTTCCGATGGCAGTGTGTAAAGTAACTAAATCAGTGTTTTATGTGCAACTTACTTGGACTTCCGCTTAAGTCCTTTGTAGCTTTAGTTTCGACCCAAAATAACCAAAAAAAAAAAAACAGAGTAACTGATACTCTTTAAACTAAACAGAAGTAAAAAAATCCTTTACAAAAAATTACCCTTTTTAATTATTCGCAATCTAACCCCTTGCACCCTGCCACCTTTTATAAATTTTTTATTTTACTGGTCTTATCAAATTATTTTGATAAACCTTGTCGTAGTTCCTTTGTCGTATTTTCACACTGACAGGTGTGGGTACTCAGATTGAATATTAAAAAAAAAGCAATCTTATTTTAACCACGAGTCAAGAAGAAACACTTTATAAAAATATTGTAAAATGCAAAATAATCCAATGAAAAAGTTACGTAATTTAATAACAAGAAATTTTAAAAAGATACCAACAAGTGAAATTCCAACAACAGCCGCTATTGCTAAAACCAATAAAGGTTAGAAAACAGAAAATCGTTACAAACGTTAGAGAAAAAAAACAAAAAAATTATACAATTATAACGTAATTAAATTATTTATTAAAAATAAAAGAAATAATAATAATATTATTTTTAACGTTTACTACTGGGAAATCAAGAGTATAAATACGCGTTAACAAAGTGTTGTACAATATTAATGTCAAAAAGGAATAAAACTTAAATTTGAAATGAAAACATATTGAAAAAAATAAAAATAAAATTGATTACAAAATAAGCATAATAAGAATAAACAGCAAGTACATAAAACATTTAATTCAAAATGTTCACCAAATAAAGCCAGAGAAATTAGTCTAACATAACCATAACGTAAAACATTTAAGTTCAAAATTTTCATATAAAAGGGAGATGAACAAATCAGTCTAACAGAGACACTCAACAAAACATAGAAGATTTAAGGTAAAGTTTTAACAATAAAACAAAAAAAAAAAGATCACACAAATAAATCTAATAAAGACACACAGCAAATAAATAACACATTTAAATCAAAGTTTTCATAAACAAAAGAAACAAATAAGTCTAGCATAAACACAGCCAAAACGTAAAACTTTAACATAAAATTAAAATTTTCCAAAATAAAAAAAAAAAAAACAAAAACAATAAAGAACAAACAATTTTGTCTAACAGAGGCAACAAAAACATAAAAGATTTAAGTAAAGCGTTCAAATGAAACAAAAAAAAAAAAAAAAAACAAAACCAATAAGCCTAGCAAGAACACACCGCAAATAAATTAAACATTTAATTCAAAACTTTCACAAACAAAACAAAAGAACAAAGTCTAAAATTGACTTAGCACAAATATGTACGTCAAGTATTTAAATTAAATTTTTCGAAAAAGGAACAAACCAATAATGATAACTTAGATTAAAACGTAAACAAATAAAAGTTGACATTAGCACAAAAGAAAAATACATTTCAATAAACCTCCAGAAACGAAACCAATAAAGCCAAACGTGAAAATCCAAAATAATAATAGAAGAAACACAACCTAGTGTTGTGCGGAAGTTCGGGGTTGCCTACGTCGAGAGGGAGAGAAGTTTTGGAGCAGAAGTGAGCTAAGGGGAAGAGTCGCAGCAGCATTTTATTTTTTGTTGGTTTCATATTACGCCAACAGCCAGGAATTTCGCCAGTGACAGACTACCCTGTACGAACGGCTTACGGACGATCTATAAACAATTACATTTTTATTATTTTTAATTTAGTCAGGATTATTTTGTGTAGAGAAAACATTAGTTTACGTATCAAGTTACTGTCCGTAGTCGATTTTTTTCTTCGGCCTTGAGTGCGTGCCATTTAGGATAGAGATCTAACCTAGGGTAGTTTCGCGTACATTGTTTGTTTCTAATGTTTGCTTCACCTAGAAAGTAAAAACAAGATAGATTTACATTAACAGTTAAAGAAAATATAAATACATTTATTGGTGTTATTAACTCACCTATATGACCGATTAGTACTCCGGACACGTCACGGACGGAAGGTATTATGTTACAACCGGTGCCAACAATATTTTGTTAGATAAGCTAATAACATTAATATTGTAGATATATTGTAATGAATTTGTATAGAAAGGAATTTTAGTGGAACTTAGTTCAAACGTTTCGTCAGAACTAACACTATTTTTTTTTATTTCCCTTTTGTTCTTACAAGCACTTGAACCTAAGAACGCTAATTAATAGAATAAAACACCTTGAATGCTCTAAAATAATGATTAATTAATTTCTTTATTTTTCATGCTTATATACTAAATTGTTTTACAATAAAGTGATTAAAATGGCTTAGTAAGAAGAATACATTTTCAAAATTATTGAACCTATTTTTTATTATTAAAGTTAAAATATTAAAATCTGTTTTGTCAACAATAATGTTAAATGAAACTTAATACAAAATGTTTAGGTAATTGATTTTAAAAGAAAAAATGTTTAGTCAACAACAATGTTAATTGTCAACAACAATGGTTAATGAACCTAATATAAAATTGGGTTATAAAATAAAGTGTTTAGTTAACAATAATAGTTATTTAATTTTATTTCATTTAAATACGGAAATTGTGCAATGTTTTTTAATAATGATAAAATAATAAAAAAAAAAATAAAATTATGTTGATTAAGTATCAACATTCTCCCCCGCGTTGACCAACGGTCACTGGTGACAAGCGTTCATTAGGGTTGATGTTTGCAATGTCGATGGTAACAGGTCGGGGTAAGGGAACTGGATAAGATGTCGGTTGAACGATCCTATGAATTTTTTTTCCTTTATAAGTTGAGTATAACTTGACTATGATGATGGTTATTAAAATAATTAGGGAAATTAAAAGTGCAGTGTAGCTGACGGCATGGTGATGTTGGCTTTGGGACCTGATTAATTCTGGCAATCTTACAATAGTTAACTCTTCAAGCTGTCTTTGCAGGTTAGTCAGTTGACTTAGATGGGTTCCAATCTGGTTGTTAGTATTATTAAAAATTCTTTTGATCTCTTGTGGAGTGCTAATTTGATCAATGTGCCTGAATTGGACGTATGAAGTATGCAAGAATTTTGATGCATCAACATGGCCATGGATAGTGAGAGCGTTGGTTTTAATTATGCAATTTGGTTTTATTTGCATTATTCCAGTGCCTCTTATTAGCTGTTGTGATTTTTCAGTGTCGCAAACTGCTGATATTTCTACATTTGTTGTGGTAGCAAAAATCCATTTATTCGGATTTTTCATTTGCGTCCATGTTGTGTTATCTGCCAGACGGGTAAGACTACAATTGGCTGTGTAAACGCTGTTGAGGATATTAATTTCACAGGAATTTATATCCTTTTTTTTTTTTTTAAAAAAAAGAGAAGTAGCACTTCAGGCATTAAAACCTATTTAGTTATTTTTCATAACCGTGCTACATTCTTTAGGAAAGGAATAGATAAGAGATAAGACAGGTGGTGAAAGGAGAAAGATAGATAGTTATTTTACTTCGCCGGCGAATCTGCTATGAGAAAGTACCGACGAAGGAGACTGCACGTTTTTTTTTTTGTTCATTCTGAATATGTATTTATACCATTAAACAGAAAAAAACATTTTTTGTGATTTGATTGCCGCAGGATTTGAACCCTGAACAACCAGGTTTGTAGTCAACGTGTTTACCACTTTGACTACAGCAGGAATAAGTTGATCTCTGTGAGGATTCACTGCGGAGCTATCTTCAGAAGTTCTAGGAACTGTTGATCGATCAGTGGCAACCTAATTTCAAACAGAACTTCGTCTTTTGTCACTGCTCCATTTGCCTTCATAAGCTTGTATAGTTGGACCAAATTATCTTCTTCAATTGGAAGCGTACGTTGTACTGGTATATGTGCCTTCATGGTAGTTAATTCATATCTTAGCTGATGTGGTGATAATAAAAGTGGACTTATTTTTTTATGGTGAGCATCAGTTAGTACTTCGATAATCTCTTTTTCTACCCTTTGCAATTTCAGTGCTGTTAATGTTAATTGATTGGAAGTGATATTAGTTGTGTTTGGCTGACTTCTGAGAATTCCCTAGCACTTACATTTGTTTCATTGTTAATTCTTGCAACAATCTCTGATAGTTGTTTGTGTGTGCTGACTTCGTCTTCTTTAATTATATTAATAGTGGAATCAATAATTGATGTTTGGTTTTTGAGTAATTTAAAAATATAGTCTGTTCCGATCTTCACCCTTTTAATGGTGTCTGACATTTCATTGGCATAGTCTGAGTCCAGCACTCAAAAAAGTGTCCTTGCTACATTTCCAACATTGTTGAAAGCACCCCGTTTTAATTCTTCTAGCGGCAAATAGTTCCTTTTCCTCTAGCAATTTTTCTTTTACTTGATTGAAATTATTTATTAAAATATTGCATGTTGGCTGATGTGTGATGGTTGAACATAAGTGTTGCAACGTGACTAATCCAGACTGAAAAATCATCAACTCGGACAAAAAAGGTGCTAGATCATAGTATACCATGAGTTTCCATTCAGCTGTTGCTAGTTTTATGGTACCGATACCTTCAAAGTAAAGCCCTGGATCAGAATTGAAGTTCTTTATCTCTACGGGACTGCCCATAACAGCTGGAATAAAAAGTATGGCTACTATCATGGTGAGTACGATAGAGTTAGTAATAGTCTTTGATTTTTTGGTGGGTGGAGTATGTTCTTCGTCAACAGGTTCTGGGCGAATAGGATTGGATAACCCAGTTGCAGGTAATTCCTCTTCGTGAAAAAGCGGCTATCGTTGCTTAATGCCATAGTTGCTGTAACAGGAACCAGTTTCTTTTTCTCAACATCATTGAAAATTTATTGATGTAAGTATTTTGATGGCCACGATTCCTCTCTTCCATGAAGAAAAAGTGATCCATATAGCCACAAGTTACATGTTGGCAGATCTACTGCACCAAGTCCTCTGGATAGTATATCGGCTGGGTTGTGTTTTGATCGTACATGGCGCCATTGTTCAGCTAGAGTTAGTGACTGAATTGTTGATACTCTGTTGGCGACAAAGGTTTTGTATGAAGATGATTGTGAATAAATCCATGACAGTATGATTTCCGAATCAGTCCATAGAAATGTAGCTTGATCTTCAAACTGCAGGTCAGTTTTAAGTCTTTTAGCAAGCTGTGCTGCTAGAACTGCTGCACATAACTCTAGTCGAGGTAATGTCTGCTGTTTCAATGGTGCAACTCTTGATTTTGCACAGAGCATGCGCACGATTGCCTGCCCATTCTTTAGAGTTGCACGAGTGTATGCAACTGCATCAAAAGCCTTCTCAGATGCATCTGCAAACACGTGAAGTTGAGTTTTTACTGGGATTTCGCCCTGGAAGATGTGTCGTGGTATAGTAAAATTGTTAAGATTCTCTAAATCGCTTCTAAATGTGCTCCAAAATGCACTAAGGTCATTAGTTAATGGTTCATCCCAATCTAATTCATGATGCCAAAGGTGTTGAAGAAATATTTTGGCCTTAACAATCACTGGAGCTAACAGACCAAGTGGATCGAATAGCCTTGCGAGATCAGAAGTTACTGTTCGTTTTGAGATTTGCTGATATTGGGTTAATTTGACTTTAACGCAAAAGTGATCGCTTTTAGGTAGCCAATATAATCCTAAGGTTTTTATTGAATTAGTTCTATTATTATCGAAATCTAAGTTAACCTCTTGGTCACCAGTTGGAATATTTTTTAGCAAATGTGGATGGTTTGCGCACCATTTTTTCAAATTAAATCCATATTTTTTTAACATAATAATGAGTTCCTTTTGCATCTCCACTGCTATGTTTAGGTTATCAGAACCTCCGAGGCCGTTATCCACATAAAAGTTGTCTTTCAGCATCTGAGAACCATACGGAAACTTGAGAGAATTCTCATTTGCTATTTTTTTAGACATCTTGTGACCAGGTAAGGTGCTGCACGTGTCCCGTATCTTACGGTGTTAAGTTTGTAATAGGCAAGTGGCGATGATGGACCTTCCCTTCACATAATAAGTTGATATTGTTGATCATTTGGGTTAATCAGTATATGCCTGTACATTTTCTCGATATCGGTTGTAAAAACGAACTTTGGCAATCGAAAACGAATTAAAATAAAAAATATATCACTTTGCACCACTGGACCAGTATACATTAAGTCATTTAATGGGTATGCAGTTGATGTTTTTGCTGATGCGTCAAACACTACCCGAAGCTTTGTTGTAGTGCTATCAGGTTTGAATGCGCAGTGATGTGGAATAAAATATCTTGGATGTGGTAAGTTATCTAGGTTTACCCTTTGCATGTGGCCTAGTTGCTCATATTCCTTCATGAATTGCGTATACTAAACTCGGATATTTTCATTCTTCTGGAGTCGTCGCTCCAAACTAACAAATCTGTTGAATGCCATAGCTTGTGAATCACACAATGATGTTGGGTTTTCCCGAAATGGAAGACTGACGATAAAGCGACCATCTGTGTTAGTTTGAGTATGATGAATAAAATGAGCTTCACATTGGGCATCTGCTGGAGACAGAATCCTTTCATTTGGTTCTACTTCATCGAGTTTCCATAGTTTTTCGACCGCTTGTTCTAGTGAAGACTCCTCACCAAATTCTGCACATGTAAGTGGTGGTTTTGAGCTATGGGCAATGTTTTGTCGTACAGAGCCGCCCACGATCCAACCAAGTAACCTGTTTTGAAGCGTTGGACCGCCGTTATTCAGTTTTATTGCACCAGGCTGCATAAGACTAAAATAGAATTCAGCGCCAAGGGGGACATCGATTTTTCCTAGCTGATAGAATCTGGGATCTGCTAAGTAGATATTACTTGGAATGTTCCAAGTTGAAACATCCAGGTTTTAATTTGGTTGTGCCGGAATGATAGTTGGGAGGACAATCGCTTCCAAGTTTGTAGAAAAGTCATTATTTGTAGAGAACATCTCAACATTCACGCGGTACTCTGCTCGTTTTTTAATCCTTCCCACACCAGCAATGCATAAGGACGCTTCCATTGTAGAAAGGGATAGCTTCTTGATAAGTCGTTCAGTCACAATATTTACTTGTGAACCTGCCATTTGTAGCCTTGATAACTACTTTTGCTGTGGCCAGCATGACATAATTCTGATGCCCTGTCATTGGCTTCATAGATGTGGATGAGACTGTGATCGTCTCTCCTCTTTTGTTTGTGGGTTGCACATGTGGAAGTGATGTCTTCTGGTTTTTTTTTGTATCTTGTTGTAAATGTAATAATGAATTATGCTTCTTGTTACATTTTTTACATCCCTGGAGGTGCAAACCTTTGTTACGTGATCACCCCTGAGACAGTTAACACAGAGTCTTTGTTGCTGTGCCCATCTCAATCTGGCTGATTCTGTCATGTTTAAAAATTTTTTGCAGTAATAGAGTGGATGATTCCCTGTTAAACAAAGTTTGCAATTAATTTTATTATTATTATTATTGTTCATAGATGCCACAGATGATACTGTCATCTTTTCTTTTTGAGGGGTAGTTAATTTTTCCTTGTAACCAATTGATTCCACTGATTGAAATTGATTCTCAAAGAAGGAGAATAATTCTTTAATTGTTGGCACATCTCTAGGTTTAGTTAGTGATTGTATAAATCGAATGTAGAGAGCACGATCTAGTATTTTAATCATCAGTTGGATGATTATGGCATCCCAAGATGAAGTGTTAATGTTTAAGTTATTTAACGCCAACAGACATTCTTTGGTAGTGTCATGAAGAGTCTTAATTGACGCGCTAGACATGGTTGCTGTAGGTTGGTTAAGGATCTTGTCTACTAACGTCGCTACTATAACTCTTTTCTTATCATAGCGCTCCTGAAGTAGTGTCTATGCTGTCTTGTAGTTCTCTTCGTTAAGCGTTAGATGACTAATAAGCTTTTCGGCTTCTCCTGAGATGTTTGATTTGAGGTACCACATTTTCTGAACGTTTGGTACAGGTTGCTTGTCAACCATTTCTGTAAACAGTTCATAAAACTGACACCACTTTAAACAATCTCCATTAAATTGTGGAATTGTAACTTTTGGTAAAGGCAATGAGCTATGTACGCCTAGGTTGCTTCCCAATTGTAATGCACCATCTACATGCTGCCGTTTGTGTTGATCTGATAGTACTGCCAATTCTGTGAAATAATGCTGAACTGAGTCATCTAGTTTATGGTATTCATTTTGGTCAAGTTCCAGTCTTGTAGGATCTTCGACTTCATGCCACAATTCATCATAAAATTCTTGAATTTGATTCCATAATTTTTTTATGGTTTCACTCTTTATCTGATAAAATTGTGATGGATGATCCTCTGCCTCCAACGATAACCCTTTCAATAAACGTGTTAAGGCCGTCATTCGAGCTTTTAGTTTTCTACCTAGCCCTTTAACTTGAGGTGACAAAACTTCATGATCAGATGGATTAGGGGACTTGAGTTCTAAAGTTTCTTTTCTGATTGTTGGTAATGGCTTGATGCTGAGCTTGTTAATTTGAGACATAAGAGAATCAATTGTCTCACTGAACATTTCTCCTATGGATTCGTGTAGGTATTGGACAATATATGGATCACTGGCTGATAGCGTATTATCTCTTCTAATCGCGTTTAATGTATTTAGTTCTTCCCTCTTAGTTTTGTAGAAGTCTAACGTTCGCCGATCATGTAGGTTAGTCATGTTAGATTGCCGTTAAATTGATTATTTGAAAAAAAAAAACAGGTAAGTGGTATCCCTCCTGTTGAGTTGTTTTATACAGACTGGCTGTCCTGATAAATTGGATTGATTATCCTGATGAATTGATTTGTACGGACTGGCTGTCCTGATAAATTGGACTGATTATCCTGATGAATTGATTTGTACGGACTGGCTGTCCTGATAAATTGGACTGATTATCCTGATGAATTGATGCGTGTTTGTTGTAATTTTTAAAGTTCCTTACCACTGGTGGGGGGAAAATTTAGAAATTATGTAATCTAGGGGTCACCAAAATGTATAGAAAGGAATTTTAGTGGAACTTAGTTCAAACGTTTCGTCAGAACTAAAACTATTTTTTTTTTATTTCCCTTTTGTTCTTACAAGCACTTTAACCTGAAGAACGCTAATTAATAGAATAATTAATAGAATAAAACACATTGAATGCTTTCAAATAATGATTAATTAATTTCTTTATTTTTCATGCTTATATACTAAATTGTTTTACAATAAAGTGATTAAAATTGCATAGTAAGAAGCATACATTTTGCAAAATTATTAAACCTATTTTTTATTATTAAAGTTTAAAATCTGTTTTGTCAACAATAATGTTAAATGAAACTTGATACAAAATGTTTAGGTAATTGAACTTAAAAGAAAAAATGTTTAATCAACAACAATGTTAATTGTCAACAACAATGGTTAATGAACTTAATATAAAATTGGGTTATAAAATAAAGTGTTTAGTTAACAATAATAGTTATTTAATTTTATTTAATTTAAATACCGAAATTGTTCAATGTTTTTTAATAATGATAAAATAATAAAATGATAAAATAATAAAAATAATAAAAAAAAAATAAAATTATGTTGATTAAGTATCAATAGGATTACTTTTAATATACATAACAAAATAAATCTTAATTGTAATGAATGCATAAGGACGCTTCCATTGGAGAAAGGGATAGCTTCTTGGTAAGTCGTTCAGTCACAATATTTACTTGTGAACCTGAATCTAGTATTGCTCGAAATTCGTGTGTAATGCCATTTGTAGCCTTGATAACTACTTTTGCTGTGGCCAGCATGACATAATTCTGATGCCCTGTCATTGGCTTCATAGATGTGGATGAGACTGTGATCGTCTCTTCTCATTTGTTTGTGGGTTGCACATGTGGAAGTGATGTCTTCTGGTTTTTTTTTGTATCTTGTTGTAAATGTAATAATGAATTATGCTTCTTGTTACATTTTTTACATCCACTGGAGGTGCAAACTTTTGTTACGTGATCATCCCTGAGACAGTTAACACAGAGTCTTTGTTGCTGTGCCCATCTCAATCTGGCTGATTCTGTCATGTTTAAAAATTTTTTGCAGTAATAGAGTGCATGATTCCCTGTTAAACAAAGTTTGCAATTAATTTTATTATTATTATTATTGTTCATAGATGCCACAGATGATACTGTCATCTTTTCTTTTTGAGGGGTAGTTAATTTTTCCTTGTAACCAATTGATTCCACTGATTGAAATTGATTCTCAAAGAAGGAGAATAATTCTTTAATTGTTGGCACATCTCTAGGTTTAGTTAGTGATTGTATAAATCGAATGTAGAGAGCACGATCTAGTTTTTTAATCATCAGTTGTATGATTATGGCATCCAAAGATGAAGTGTTAATATTTAAGTTATTTAACGCCAACAGACATTCTTTGGTAGTGTCATGAAGAATCTTAATTGACGCGCTAGACATGGTACTGTAGGTTGGTTAAGGATCTTGTCTACTAACGTCGCTACTATAACTCTTTTGTTATCATAGCGCTCCTGAAGTAGTGTCCATGCTGTCTTGTAGTTCTCGTCGTTAAGCGTTAGATGACTAATAAGCTTTTCGGCTTCTCCTGAGATGTTTGATTTGAGGTACCACATTTTCTGAACGTTTCGTAGAGGTTGCTTGTCAACCATTTCTGTAAACAGTTCATAAAACTGACACCACTTTAAACAATATCCATTAAATTGTGGAATTGTAACTTTTGGTAAAGGCAATGAGCTATGTACGCCTAGGTTGCTTCCCAATTGTAATGCACCATCTACATGCTGCCGTTTGTGTTGATCTGATAGTACTGCCAATTCTGTGAAATAATGCTGAACTGAGTCATCTAGTTTATGGTATTCATTCTGGTCAAGTTCCAGTCTTGTAGGATCTTCGACTTCATGCCACAATTCATCATAAAATTCTTGAATTTGATTTCATAATTTTTTATGGTTTCACTCTTTATCTTATAAAATTGTGATGGATGATCCTCTCCCTCCAACGATAACCCTTTCAATAAACGTGTTAAGGCCGATATTCGAGCTTTTAGTTTTCTACCTAGCCCTTTAACTTGAGGTGACAATACTTCATGATCAGATGGATTAGGGGACTTGAGTTCTAAAGTTTCTTTTCTGATTGTTGGTAATGGCTTGATGCTGAGCTTGTTAATTTGAGACGTAAGAGAATCAATTGTCTCACTGAACATTTCTCCTATGGATTCGTGTAGGTATTGGACAATATATGGATCACTGGCTGATAGCGTATTATCTCTTCTAATCGCGTTTAATGTATTTAGTTCTTCCCTTTTAGTTTTGTAGAAGTCTAACGTTCGCCGATCATGTAGGTTAGTCATGTTAGATTGCCGTTAAATTGATTATTTGAAAAAAAAAAAAACAGGTAAGTGGTATCCCTCCTGTTGAGTTGTTTTACACAGACTGGCTGTCCTGATAAATTGGATTGATTATCCTGATGAATTGATTTGTACGGACTGGCTGTCCTGATAAATTGGACTGATTATCCTGATGAATTGATTTGTACGGACTGGCTGTCCTGATAAATTGGACTGATTATCCTGATGAATTAATGCGTGTTTGTTTTAATTTTTAAAGTTCCTTACCACTGGTGGGGGGAAAATTTAGAAATTATGTAATCTAGGGGTCACCAAAATGTATAGAAAGGAATTTTAGTGGAACTTAGTTCAAACGTTTCGTCAGAACTAAAACTATTTATTTTATTTCCCTTTTGTTCTTACAAGCACTTTAACCTGAAGAACGCTAATTAATAGAATAATTAATAGAATAAAACACATTGAATGCTTTAAAATAATGATTAATTTCTTTATTTTTCATGCTTATATACTAAATTGTTTTACAATAAAGTGATTAAAATTGCATAGTAAGAAGAATACATTTTGCAAAATTATTAAACCTATTTTTTATTATTAAAGTTAAAATATTAAAATCTGTTTTGTCAACAATAATGTTAAATGAAAGTTGATACAAAATGTTTAGGTAATTGATCTTAAAAGAAAAAATGTTTAATCAACAACAATGTTAATTGTCAACAACAATGGTTAATGAACTTAATATAAAATTGGGTTATAAAATAAAGTGTTTAGTTAACAATAATAGTTATTTAATTTTATTTAATTTAAATACGGAAATTGTTCAATGTTTTTTAATAATGATAAAATAATAAAAATAAAATTATATTGATTAAGTATCAACAGAATTACTTTTAATATACATAACAAAATAAATCTTAATTGTAATGAATTTCGTTTAATGTAAGTAACCAAAAAGAAAGAAAATTGTTTTCCTTTGCATATCATTTTGCTATACTTTTTATTTATATTATAAATAAAATCTGATGTACTATAATATATATTTAAAATTTTTGTTGATGAATTAAAATTTTCTTAAGTTGCGGTAAGTAGGGGAAACAGGTTACAGGGTACGTCTTGGGAACATCTATAAGTGTCATGGGGATGATCACGATGTCACGGTGAGTTTTTATTATTCCCAAGCGGGAGAGTTTCTTTCCTGGCAGTCCACCAGCCAGAAGGTGACATGTGTGTGTGTGTATAAGCGCGAGCGATAAAACCTGTAATGATTTGCTTCGGGCCTCATTACTTCTTATTAAACTTTTTAAATAGGCTGGTTTGAATTTTTTTGTGATAGCTGTGTAAGGCAGATTGGTTGGCAAAGAACCACCCCAAGACGGCGAGGGACAGCCGGAGCATTCGCCAGCATACCAGCGCCGCTAACAGTCTGGCCAATCCACGTATGTATTTAACTTTTAGTTCACCACAACAGCTGCTACTATTACAAATTTTGTCAAATCAGGCGAAGCAAAGGTAATTGCGATTTATTTATTATTTAATGTTAGTGAATCTAGCGTTTCAAATCATGTTTCTAAGAAAAACAGTTTGCGGTTTAATGATAAATAACTAAAAACTAAATTTTTTATAAATGCGTATCCCATTAAGAGCCCCTAACATTTTTATGTAAAATTTTATATAGTAGTTAATTTTTTTTTATTTATTTTAATTTTCTGTTATTCCAACATTTGTTTTTTTTTTTTTTTTTTTTTTTTTTTGTTTAGAGTTACCTTATTAAACTAGATTTATATACATGGTGATGGGAATTTATATGATTTTTTTTTAAATTGTTCCACTTATTGAGTAATCTAGTGCAAAATGGCCAATATTATATATGAACATGGTGAAATTATTTAATAAATAACCTTTTTAAGCAGAAAGATGGGTTTGCTTTAACACCCGCTCACAAAAATAACAAAAACAGTGGGAGTTCCTAAAATAAGAAAGTGACCCCACAATCTAGCGGCAAAAAGAAAAACGTTCCGTTTAAACGGGTGCATGATGAAGAGGTTAAAATTGATGAAAGAGTTGAAGACATGTCTTACGAAGCCAAGGTAAGCTCCTAAAAAAACAGAAAACAGGAAATAAATTGTTTGCAAAAATCTCCATAAAATATTGAATTTTAAAGAAAAATAAATTACAAATTAAACGTAAGAAAGAGAAGAAGGAACTTTAAACATATTAAGGCCCTTACTTTGGTAAATTAGAAAACTTATTTCAAAAATTTTGTTTAATAAATTCAAATAAAATAAAATCTTATCTGTGTTTATAATTTTCTTCTTTTTTTATGTTTAAATTTACGATACGGAAGACAACAATAATAGTGGTTTTAAAAACTTTGGTGATCGCAAGTCATTTGGTGGATTGGAAAAAGGTGATCGAGGACGTGGTGGTTTCGGTGGCGGTAAAGGACGTTGTTGTGACGGTCGTGGAAGAGGTCGGTGTGGCTTTGGTGGATATCGTGGCGTTTTTAAAAATCGTGGTGGTTTTGGGGGTGACCGTGATGGTGGTGACCGAGGCCGTGGCGGTTTTGGTTGTTCTAATAAACCATTCAATAAATCTTTCGACAATGGCTCACCGGGCACAACAAAAAGAATACCTTTGAAAAGACAGGTGGTGAAAGGAGAAAGATTGATATAGCCGTTTTATTACTTATTTTGCTTCACCGGCGAATATGCAAATGAAGAAGTAACGAAGAAGAAGGCTGCATGTTTAATGTTAATTCTGAATATGTATTTATACCATTAAACAGAAAAAAACAATTTTATTTTTTGTTTCCGCAGGGGTTGACTACAGCAGCCAAATATATGTAGTACTAAATTTTATATCCTTCACCATATAAAGTGGAAAAAATGGTGTTACAAAGTTCGTTCCGCTTGTAATTTCTACAATATCCATTTCTGACCCCATATTTTCCGAGTTACCGGGCTCTGAAAATATCAAATTTTTTTTAAATATCAATATGGGTATTAATTTAAAGCTTTTGAAGAGGTATTTAAGGAAATACTAAATTTTTTTTAAACGCCTTAACCATTAGGAGCCGATGATATTTTTATGTAAAATTTTATATAGAACTTTTCACTTAAATAACAACTAAAAGTCAACAAAAAAAAGCTCTAGATTACCAAAAATTGGAATTTCACAATTAAAATTTCACCAAACTATTTATTTTTACGAAAATTTCAATAAAAAAAATTTGAAATTTCATTTAAAACAGAAAATGCACAAAAAATAACCTAACACTATCAATAATTTAAAATTTTGCTGAATACCCCATATTCGCAATAAAAAAAATTTACGCTATGGAGTCATTTTTCACCAAAAATTTTAATTTTTGCACAAAACTGTACTTGCAATAAAAAATTTGAAATTTTATTTAAAACCTAAAATGCACAAAAAATAACGAACCGCTATCAATATTACAAAATTTTTTCCATATTCGCAAAAAAACACACATTTACACTATTGTGTCATCTTTTACATTGTTATTGTACAAGTGAAGCTTAAAACTAAATGTCTGACATCTTCAGAATATTCCTTTCAGCAAACGTTTAGGTTACTGAGAGACTTGCCTTTCGCGCTTGTATATCAATAGATTCAATAAGCAACTCTATATATATATATATATATATATATATATATATAAGGAAACTGATAGATTGAAAGCTTGATAAATTTTACGCAATGAATGCAAAATAATCCACAATAATTGCATATATAAGCGAATACCTAAACCTTATCTTAAAGATCAAAGCCGGAAGATGGATAAGGGGCAATAAATAATTGACAGTATAACATCCACATGTTTGGAGAAGTAATTATAAATTACAATTCACTGTTAATTTTTGCTATTAAGCCTTCTTTTAAAGTTAGTTAATATTCATTAAAATTTTTAATCACCTGTAAATCTTTAACTAAAAATAGACAAAATAGAAATTTCCGAAAATATCGTTTGACTAACAAAAGTGATCTGAACTCATTCAAGTGCTTGATCTTACATGTTTGTATAACCTTATTCTCTCTTACAACAGTTATAAAAAGTCTACATCAAATAATTTCCAAAAAACATTGTTAATTCAGCAAATATAGGTGCAATTAAAATTTACACAGTTTCTAATAAGATTTCAAATATAAAAACAATACTTTTACTTAACACCGTCGCCCTTGCACGGCTGTTTATCACACTGCAACTCCTCATGGCAGAAAAATTCATTTTGAACTTCTACTGGCAAAGGGCAAGCTTATGAATAGGTCTTCTAAAAACGCCGTTTTTTGTTTGTTCTTCGGCGAATCGAACTTTTCCATCCGAACTTTTTTCCACAGCCACAATTCTTCCCATCGTCCACATCTGTGGTGGCATGCTGTCGTCGTGAATGGTTACGACGGTTCCGAGTTTTACGTTTCTTGCGACTTGAAACCATTTGAATCTCTGCTGTTGTTGAAGCACATAGTCTGTCTGCCATGCAGACCAAAAACGTTCCTTCAGGGACGATAACATTCGATACCGCTTCAAGCAGCTGAGCTTGTCCGTCATCGAGCTGGGATCGGGAAGTGCCTAGATAGATTATTAGATGACCTGGAGTTAGTGGCTCTTCATCGCATATTTGTTGAGAGTTTAGCATAGCTTCTACGTTGACCAATACGGTCGTCAATTCTTCGTATGTAAGGCCAGCGAAACAAGTGATGTTTTGCGCTGCTTACAATAGCCTTCCAAAGACCCCCGAAATGGGGAGCCATGGCCATGGCGCCTTTTATCTTCCGTCTTTCCTTCTCTTAGGCTGTTTTTGGATTCAGGCGATTTGCGGCTCCTATAGAATTTGCCCCGTAGTCGCACCATATCTTTTTCGGGAGGCCCCTTTTTCCTACAAATCTACATAAAGAAGACAAAAAAGTATCAGTCATTAAATCAGAAATGGCTTCTAGGTGTACGATTTTGGTGGCAAAACACAAGAAGACAACAATGTAAGTTTTTGCAGGGGGTCTTCCTCAAATTCTAGTACTAGTATAGACTGGCCCACAGAAATATACGCCACAAACCCAAAAGGGCCTGACTGCAGTTAGTCGATCCTTTGGCAGATTTACCATGACTTGTGTTAGGAGCATTGTTTTATACCTGCAACAAATTGTACACCGGCGAACTATTTTTTCTTGCTTCTTCCCGACAGCTCATCAACCAAATTTTTTGTCCCGTAAGAGCAATCAATATTTTAGGGCCAGCATGGCAATTAGTTTTATGTAAGTGTTCCAAATATGCCTTTGCAAAGTACGAACCGTTTTTTAATAACAACGGAAATTTAACTTCGTCCTTAAAAGAAGCATTAAACAAACGTCCTCCGACACGAAGAAGACTAAACGTGAGTTCGCATTCCTCATAGTGTTGAATGAATGGGCTCAAAACACGAATACTAGATTTTGGAATCCTTTTAGATCGAATAAGCTTTAACTCGTCAGCAAATTCAGTGTGCTGTAGTATTTCGACCATCTTTAAGAATGACAACTCTAATTCCTTTTAAGATAGCACTTGATCTAATTGGTGCATGCCTATCTTTTTAAATTTCATTATTACATAAGCAAATATTCTAAACACTTTAGAATGTGAGGAATAACGATTCATTATTTCTAGAAAATCGTTTTCCCCATGCTCTGCTAAAAACACAGCTGCTTTGATTTTCTTTTTTCTAATGATCTCAGCCCGGGAGATAAATCTATATGCGGGTTAGTTGGCCATTTACCCGGCAATTGATGTGAAAAACGTAAACTCAAAAACCAAATGGATTCGATCAATTCATCGACGTCACTTCCGCGAGACACAATGTCTGCGGGATTTTCCTTGGACGGCACGAGACGCCAAATCGTGCATCTGTCCATTATTAAATTTCACTTACTCAATTTCCGACAAATGTGGATAGTGAAGATGGATGATTCCGCAACCAATGTAAAACTGTTTCAGAATCTGACCAAAATGTTGCTTTTGCGATAAAACTTGGCACTAAAGGTTTTAAGGTGTGCCAAAGTTTCGCAAGCAGATGCGCCGCACACAGCTCAAGGCGTGACAACGACTTTACTTTTAATGGAGCAACCATAGATTTGGCTGTTAACAATCTGCATATTATACCGTGTGGATGTTCAGTTCTTATATAAATACAACACCCATATGCATTGTTAGATGAATCGGAAAACCCATGCACTTCCTTTGATATGCTGAACTAATTTCGACGAACCGAGGTACTATAATTTTGTAATGTAAAAAGTTTAGATGAAATCGAAAGAACATTTCTTTTTGTTGCTCTTAAGTGAGTAAAGTTATCTTCCAACATAAATGTGAAGGAATCAGAGTTGGTGCTCCAAATGAGCCCAAGCGTTCTAGTGATATCTGAGCTGTAAAAATTAAGAGTCTTCTCCGATGATATATCTGTATATATTTGGTGACTGAAATACCACTTTGCTAAATCTAAACCACATGATTTCAAAATTTTTGTCACATCAAATCGTAGTCTCTCTAACACTTCAACAGTATCAGCATCAGATATTAAGTCGTCTACATAGAAATCCTCTATAACTCTACACGAACCTAACGGATAAACCATTTTAAAAATTGTACCAATTTCTTTCAACATCTTATAACCAAAAAGGGAGGAAGTGCCATAGGTTACCGTATTTAATTTGTATAGCTGAATAGGTTGCTCATCACTTTTGCGCCTCAATATCAACTGAAATCTTGTGTCGTCGTCGTGGACCAATACTTGTCTGTGCATTTTCGTAATATTAGCCGTTAAGGCATATTTATGAAAACGAAACTTCAAAAGCGTTGAATATATCATTTTGTATTGTGGGTTCAACCATCATATCATTTAGAGATATGGAGGTCTTACAAGATGCATCAAACACCACTTTTAACCTTGCAGTTGAACTGTGCGGTCTCAACACACATTGATGGGGTATAACATAATGTGTTCCACGTAAAATGACCTCACTAGCGGGAGACGTATGGCCAAGGTGTATCTATTCACCCATAAAATCATTACACATTTGTTTAATATCTGGATTTTTACTTAACCTTCGTTCAAGGGCCAAAAACCTTTTATGATCCATATCAAACGACGACCCTATGTTCGATAGATTACACTTAAAAGACAATTTAACTTCAAATCTGCCACTTAGCAATCGAATGGTATTCGCTATAAAGTGTTTTTCGCAATTTTTATGATCTTTCGTCATTAAAAGACTCGGAAGAAGGTCTTCCAATTCCAAAAATTTTTTAATTATCTTGTCGAGAGAACCATAATCAATAATTTGGTCGTCAGTAACTATGTTACACACCTGCAACGTATTGTTGGAAAAACTGCTGTTGTACTTTCCGGATATTATCCAGCCTATGAGAGTTTTCTGTAAGGTCGGTAATGACGGTCCAAGTTTTATTTGGCCTACTGACAACAAATCCACAAAAATACTCACATCCCGACAACATATCCATTTTTCCAGGTTTGTCAAACAAGCGATCTGCTAATTGAATATTTAATGGGATGGAAATCCTATCTTTCGAAATGGCATATGCCAGTTGATTACTGGAGACTGATTTTATAATAGAAAACTCCACAAAAAATTCAATGTCAACAACTCTTGATTTGACGTAGGTACTTATGGTTTATTTTGGCATTCGTATCATTAGCACCAACAATGTATAGATAACATGGCTCTTTTTTTAGTTTTAACTTTTGCGCAAATTCTTCAGATATTAGATTCAGTTCTGAACAAAAATCTTATAAAACTCTAGCTAGGTTAACTAACCATATTGATTTTTTACTAACACTACTGCAGTAGTGAGTAGTAATTGGTGAGAATGTAAACACATATGCATACTTTGTACGTTGAAGGGAGCATTCATGCGCTACTGAAGTTGTTGATGCATTTCTACAGTTTGGGCCATCATTGTCCGAAAACTTAACTCCATTATTTGAATCAATATTTAGTTGTCCGTTTTGAGCCATCGTTTGACGAGGGGCCTTCGAACGTACACCAGTAGTGCGATTCACTACTCTTTTTTAACGACTATTGCTTGGTTTAATTGACTTAACAACAAAATTAACGATTTTGCTATTCAGTAATACTTTTAACGTCGTTGCTTAAAACCATTTGTTATAGTTTGCGTTGTTAAATTTGTCGACGAAACAAACAACCCACAACATTTGTAAGTACATTTGTACATACATACATATAAGCATAAACGTAGAAAATATATACATACTCGAATACTAAATAAATATGTAAATAAAATAAATATAGTTTGCTTTCAATTTAATTAAATTTAACATTATTGTTTTATTAAGTTTAACTAAGAGCATTAAAAAATTGTTTTAAAAATAAAATATCTTGCTAAAAAAATATACAGATAAACATATGTTTTGACTGTATTCAAAAAGAGGTAACCGTAACTCTTCAGCCAAAACAATTATTATGCTTTTCTTAATGTCAAACTCCATACATGCATATTAGATAATACCTATTAATGTGTGTAAAGTTACATTAAAGAAATAAACACATGCATGTGCCTTGCTTGAATTCACATGTTTTTATTCTTCTCTTTTTTCGTATATTTGCTGACGGAGATGCCACTCAATATCAATTTGTCTTATAAGAAAATTAATAATGTCTCATATCATTAAAACGAACTTAGTGAATCGCACAATCGTTACTAGAAACAACAGAAAATGACGACTAATATAACAATTGTCGTATTGTTTAAAGTTAGTTAATTGCACTATAGGTTGGCTAGCCTCATACAAACAAAACTTATACTTTGGATCTTTACATGTTGACACCATATCTCCCTTTCTTAAACAATTTATGCAAACCATTTTTCTTTACAAAAGAAAATCTTTGAGAAACACATCATTAAATCAATTTACCAAATGTGGTCATCCAACAAACAGTATAAACAATGTTAAACTTTAGCCCGAGCGCAAGTAAACTACGACTGAGTAACACGTCTTTCATTCCTATGAACGCTACTCGCACTGTCATGACATTTTTTTCCTCATTTACTTCTAAGAACTGGCATCTACGAATTAAAACTGATACTCATGTTTCCAATTTGGGCAGCTCTTTAAAATCTTGTCTCTCATCCCATTTATTTTTAGAAGCCTGATTAAATTTGGACATTACTAAATGTATGACAAGGGCGTGCATTATAACTTTATCAGAGCCTAGATGCAACAGTGAGTCCAGTATAGCTGATACATTATCAACCACTTGACGAAGAGCAGAAGCATTTGGCTTGAAAATTTTCTCTAAATTAAACATTTATTGTTAAACCGTTCTGCTAACCTATCTAAAGCGCTGAAATGCTTTTATAGTTCTCAGTGCTTCATCCATTACACAAGATATTATATGATTGAATTTGTGAATCGCGGAAAGAGAAGGATCGTTATGCACTAAAATACTAAATGACGAAATAAAGTTTCCACTAAATTTGGGAATCTTTAAAGCAGGCAAACGACTAATGTTTGAAGAAAATCCACTAAACGTTTCATTAACCAAGCTTTCATGCCTATAACCTCCGATCATTAATTTTAACATTGACTTTGTACTTATACAAATCTTTTCCAAATCACCACTTTTTTTATCAGAAGGATCTAACTTTTCAATTTCTGTTTGATAACTCATCAAGTTTCTCATATATGAATTAACTAAATTAGACTTTATTCTAGTAATATTTGCCTTTGTTGTACGCTGTTGTTTATATGATTCTAGTAAACTAGTGGTATCCTCAGCGGAACTAGGGTCAAATTTGGGAGGCATAGCTAGACGTTAGATGACTAACGTACTATTTTTGTTTGTGCCAACGTGACAAATAAAGACTTGTGTATGTGATAAAAATATATGAGCACAATTTCTTCATTTTTATTATGTTATTATGCAAAAAATACATAAAGAAATGAATTGTTCTTACCTTGAACATTCGATGCTTAAACCAATTGTTTATTCAAAACACAATTATGTTGCAAAAATCACCAATAACTAAACACAGCGCGTAACTTTTTTTCCTTTTCCTTTCCTAATCCGTCAATACTGTTCGCCGAGGAAATTTACGTATTTATAGTTATAAGATTTTTTTAATAAGTAAATAAATTCAACTTATTAATTTTACTTTGTTTTACGCAGTTTTCTTTTATGCTGCAAAAATAATTATCGAAAGCTTACGTTTATTTGACATTAATATAATATATATATATATATATATATATATATATATATATATATATATATATATATATATATATATATATATATATATATATATATATATATATATATATATATATAATATTAATGTCAAATATAATATATATATATATATATATATATATTAAAAATATTGGTTATTGGTTATATATATATATACTTATGCACACACCCACATATATATATATATATATATATATATATATATATATATATATATATATATATATATATATATATATATATATATATATATATATATATATATATATATATATATATATATATATATATATATATATATATATATATTTATATATACTTATATATTAATGTAAAATAAACGTAAGCTGTACTGACGGATTAGGAAAGGAAAAGGAAAAAAAGTTTCGCGCTGGGTTTAGTTATTGGTGATTTTTGCAACATAATTGTGTTTTGAGTAAACAATTGGTTTATGAATCGAATGTGCAAGGTAAGAACAATTCATTTCTTTATGTTATTTTTTTCATAATAACATAATAAAAATTAAGAAATTGTTCTTATATATTTTTATCACATACACAAGATTTTATTTGTCACGTTGGCACAAACTAGAATAGTACGTTAGTCGTTTATAATGTCTAATAATATGTCTAATAAAGTCTAATTTAGAAAAGCGAAGGGAAACTTTTACTGCTCTGTATCTAGAGAGCTGGTTAGAGTTAGTTAATTCGTATATGAAAAACTTAATGAGTTATCAAATAGAAATTGACAAGTTAGATCCTTCTGATAAAAACCGTGGTGATTTGGAAAAGTAGTACGAAGTCATTGTTAAAATCAATGATCGGAAATTATAGGCATGAAAGTTTGGTTAATCAAACGTTTAGTGGATTTTAATCAAACATTAGTCGTTTGCCTGCTTTAAAGATTCCCAAATTTGGTGGAAAATATGCTGATTATAGAAACTTTATTTCGTCATTCAATAGTTTAGTGCATAACGATTCTTCTTTTTCCGCGATTCACAAATTCAACCATCTAATATCTTGTATAACGGATGATGCCTTGAGAACTATAAAAGCATTTCAAGTAAATGAAGAAAATTTCAAAAGCGCGCTAGATAGGTTAGCAGAACGGTTTGACAATAAATGTTTAATTTTTCAGGACCGTGTAAATGCACTGTTTAATTTAGAGAAAATTTTCAAGCCAATTGCTTCTGCTCTTCGTCAAGTGTTGCATCTAGGCTCTGACAAAGTTATAATGCACGCCCTTGTCATACATCTAGTAATGTCCAAATTTGATCAGGCTTCTAAAAATAAATGGGATGAGGGACAAGATTTTAAAGAGCTGCCCAAATTGGAAACATGAGCATCAGTTTTAATTCGTAGATGCCAGTTCTTAAAAGTAAATGGGGAAAAAATGTCATGACAGTGCGAGTAGCGTTAATAGGAATGAAAGACATGTTACTCAGTCGTCGTTTACTTGCGCTCGGGCTAAAGTTGAATATTGTTTATACTGTTTATTGGATGACAACATTTTGGAAAATTGGTTTAATGATTTGTTTCTCAAAGATTTTCTTTTGTATAAATTGTTTAAGAAAGGGACATATGGTGTCAACATGCAAGGATCCAAAGTGTAAGGTGCGTTTGTATGAGGCTAGCCAACCTAGTGTACGTTTGAAGGCCACTTGTCAAACGATGGCTCAAAACGGACAACTAATTATTGATTCAAATAATGGTGTTAAATTTTCGGACAATGATGGACCAAACTGTAGAAATGCATCAACAACTTCAGTAGCGCATGAATACTGCCTTCAACGTACAAAGTATGCATATGTGTTTACATTCTCACCAATTGCTACTCGCTACTGCAGTAGTATAAGTAAAAAATCGATATGGTCAGTATAACCTAGCTAGAGTTTTATTAGATTCGTGTTCACAACTGAATCTAATATCTGAAGAACTTGCGCAAAAGTTAAAACTAAAAAAAGAGCCATGTTATCTATACATTGTTGGTGCTAATGATACGAATGCCAAAGTAAGCCATAAGTACCTACGTCAAATCAAGACTTTGAATTTTTTTTGCAGTTTTGTATTATAAAATCAGTCTCCAATAATCAACCGGCATATGCCAATTCGAAAGAAAGGATTTCCATCCCATCAAATATTCTATTAGCAGATCGCTTGTTTGACAAACCTTTAAAAATGAATATGTTGTTGTGATATGAGTATTTTCTTGGATTTGTTGTCAGTAGGGCAAATAAAACTTGGACCGGCATTACCAACCTTACAGAAAACTCTATTAGGGTGGATAATATTCGGAAAGTACAATAGCAGTTTTTCCAACAACACGTTGCAGGTGTGTAACATAGTTACTGACAACCAAATTGTTGATTATGGTTCTCTCGACAAGTAGTTCAAAAATTTTGGGAATTGGAAGACGTTCCTCCGCGTCTTTTAATGACGAAAGAGCATAAAAATTGCGAAAAATACTTCATAAAGTATACCATTCGATTGCCAAGTGGCAGATTTAAAGTTAAATTGCCTTTTAAGCGTAATCTATCGAACTTAGGGTGGTCGTTAGGTAGAAATCCAGATAATAAACAAACGTATAATGATTTTATGGGTGAATATATACACCTTGGCCATATGTCTCCCGCTAGTGAGGTCATTTTATGTGAGCCACATTATGTTATTCCTCATCAATGTGTGTTGAGGCCGCACAGTTCAACTGCAAAGTTGAGAGTGGTGTTTGATGCGCCTTGTAAGACGACGGGACTATATCTCCAGATAATTGGAGGTTTGTCCAAGCGGCTCTTCGCAGTGCCTATAAGGACATAATTTCAGCCAATCCTGACCCCTCCCCTCATCCGTGATGCGGGCTGGTATCAGGGGCATGTTAAATTGATCGCTTGTGCTGATCAACGCTCAGCGGACCTGTACAAGCAGGCAACTGACAGCCTAGGTGAAATCTGGTCGGGTGCTAAGCTCTCAGCTGTATCCAAAGATCAGATTTCAAACCGTCCAAGTTCCTTCGCCCGAATCCGGGCAGATTCCTTTACTCCGTATGAAATTCTGGAGCTGATTAAACTCAGCAACAAAGAGCTGCCTACGGACGACTGGAAGGTCGCTAAAGTAAGCGAGCCAAAGGGCCACTTCCGCGACGCTATCCCTCAACGCCTGTAAGGGGGAGATCAACTACGGTTTCGACTCGATCTCTCTCAGGATCTATAAGGTGGACAATACAGGGAAAAATTCCAAACTTCCCATGGAACCGTGGTACCAGAGGTTGCCGCAGGACAAACTGAACGTATACAAACGGCTCCGGCCTCCATGTGCGTTTCAGATACGTCGGATGACACAAGAAGTGTCATCTCTTCATCCGAGTTTGCCGGTGACTTTTTCCGGCAAATGAGGCACGGATCCGAATACCTGGCAAAAAGCGAGGAATCAGCCCTGCCTAGCGAGGGCGATTCTGACGCTACCCTTACGGCCAAAAATAATGATGATGAGGGTTGTGCAAATTAACCTTCACCATTTTATCGCTGCTTCTGCGGCCCTACTCCTCCCCCTGTCACAGAAAGAGAGGATATTGTTCTGGTCCAGGAACCATGGGTTATTAATGATCAGGTCTCTGGACTATCTATGGACGGCTACAAAACTGTCTACGTCACAGGTCAAGGTAAACCCAGGGCCTGCATTATGATTAAGTATAATATTAACGCTTTCTTTCTTCGCAGATTCAGTGACAGAGGCAGCGTTGCCATAGCAGTGGAGACGGGCTCGAAGGATGTCTGGGTGGTCTCCAGTTATATGGCCCATGATCATAGAAATTCACCACCACATGACCTGCTAAGGCTCCTGGTTGCAGAGGCTAACAACCGTCAAACGCCGGTCATCATTGGGGCCGATTCTAACGCTCATCACCATATGTGGGGCAGCACGGATGTCAATGAACGGGGTGAGTCTCTTTTTGATTTAATATTATCTTATGTCTTAAGTATTGTTAATAGGGGAAGCGAGTCTACTTTAGACACTTCGAGTAGAAGGGAGGTTCTCGATCGTACCCTGACAGGTGGTGGCTGGTCTGATGTTGTCAGAAATTGGAGTGTCTCTCAAGGGTGCTCCTTTTCTGACCATAGGTTTTTATCTTATAACTTATATCTGGAATCAGTAGGTTCCGGAGTGTCCCACTCCTACATAAATAGGAAACAAACGGACTGGAATAAATTTCGGTCCATTTAAGAGCTTGGCCTAAGGCCTTCTCCCTTCAAGATTAATGACCACTGCGATATTGATCAGGTGGTTGAATTCTTGACCTTGCAGATATGCTCTACGACGAAAGCGGCCTGCAATCCACCGAAGCCAAGGGGTAAAACGAAACCCCCTTGGTGGAATACGGAGATTGCAGAGTTACGTAAGGAATGTAGAAGACTCTTTAATAGGGCCAAAAATAATGGAAACTGGCTGCCCTATAAGGATAAACAAAGGGAGTTTAAGTATGCCATTCGAAGATCCAAAAGAGCCTCGTGGAAAACTTTCTGTGGCAACACAGAAAGCTCGTCCGAAACCAGCAGGCTACGCAGAATTCTTAGCACGTCACCGAGAATTATTGCGAGTATTCAGAAGGCGGACGTTCAATGGACGGACTCTGTAATCGATACCTTGGAGACGCCGCTCGATACTCACTTCCCTCACATAGAGTGGGCCATCATGTCGTTTGATGCTTTAAGTCCCCTGGAATTGACAATATCATTCCAGCGGACTTGCAACATGGCATAGACCTCATAAAACCATGGCTATTGCAAATTTAAAATGCTTGCCTGGAAAATACTTACATGCCGATAGGTTGGCGTGTAGCCCGAGTTATTTTCATCCCTAAAGCGGGAAAGACATCTCATATTAAACCCAAGGCCCATAAGCCTGTCGTCCTTCTTACTCAAAACGCTGGAAAGGATTCTTGATCTACAGCTCAGGAACTCCATAAATCCCGCGCTTATTTCTAGCTCGCAGCATGCCTACACGAAAGGGAAATCTGTTGAAACAGCGCTGCGCGTGCTAATATCCGATGTTGAAAAGTCCCTTTCAAATAAGGAATTTACGCTTGCAGTGTTTCTTGACATAGAAGGAGCTTTCAATAACGTCTGCCCCAATGCCGTTATAAAGGCCCTCTTGGATCTCGATCTTGATGCAAATCTGGTTTGATTCATTGCGCAACTACTGAAGACACGTATCATAACGTCCACTTTGGGAAATGATCACGTTGAAAGGGTAGTGAAAAGAGGCACTCCACAAGGTGGCGTATTGTCTCCCCTCGTGTGGAATCTGGCAGTCAACACGCTGCTACGGCGACTGGACCAAACGGGTAATAGGGTGATAGCTTATGCTGATGACATTGCTATCGCAGTCTCTGGGAAGTACCTGACAACACGTGAACGGGTGAACTGTTCGCTCAATGTTCTGTCTCAATGGTGCTGCGATTTTGATCTTGCTGTTAACCACGGCAAAACGGAGGTTATGCTCTTCACACGGAGATACAAGATCCCGATTCTTACTGCACCTAGGCTGAACGGCATTGTGCTCAGTGTAAGTAAAAGTGTGAAATACCTTGGGGTGATACTTGAGCCCAAACTTCAATGAAAGGGAAACATTGCCGAAAGAGCTCGGAAGGCGACCTGTGCGCTCTATTTCTGTCAGAGAGCTCTAGGACCAAGATGGGGCCTTCAGCCTCGGATCATCTCCTGGCTCTATAAAGCCAGACTTAATGTCCTCTCACGCTGGCTCTGGCTGGATATAGGGCACTCTAAGATTATCGATCGGGATGTGCCACTGCCATCAATGGTGGACTACATCTCTTCTACTTTCCGCTCTGGACCACGGATTTCAGATCCATATTCTGAATAGGGAGATATGGGTCCGTAACGAAGTGGTTGTGAGTGGAACTGTTGACATCTACACCGATGGCACGAAACTGGACGACAAAGTCGGTTGCGGAATCTTCTCCAATAGCCTTGGACTAAGACTCTCCCTTAGACTCCCTGACTACTGCAGTGTCTTTCAAGCCGAGGTAATGGCCATTCTGAAAACATCCGAAATAGCACTTAGGGACAATCTTTCTGGCCTTGCCATTCGGATATTTTCGGACAGTCAGGCGACAATCACGGCGCTTGCTGGTGCATACAGTACATCTAAGCTAGTCCTGAAATGTGACTCACTACTGAACACTTTATCGGAGCGATTACAGATTGACCTGCTTTGGGTCCCTGGTCACAGGGGTATCCAGGGTAACTGTGAGGCCGATGATCTTGCTAAACGGGGCACATTGCTTTCTAACGTCTCCTTGCTACCAGACGTTGGAATTCCTATGGCAACGGTGAAAATGGCCATAAAGAACCACTACCTAAATTTGGCTTGCAAATTATGGGTAGAGGAAAGTTCCTGTTATGTCTCCAGACAACTCTGGACTACACTGGACCTCAAGCGGACCCGGCAGCTGCTCAGACTGGACAGAAAATCCATAAGTACCACGGTCTCGGTACTTACTGGACACTGTCTAATCGGCAGGCATGCTGAAAGACTCGGTCTGCCTTTTAATAATTTCTATCGTAGCTGTGGCTGGAGGATGAGGAAGAGACCGTACTGCACCTCCTGTGCCACTGCCCATCCCTGGCTAGAAGAAGACTGAGAATTCTGGGCTCTCCTTTCTTTGGAACTCTTACGGAGCTATCATCTCACTCTATAGGGAACATAGCGAAGTTCAGCCGTGAATCCTCATGGTTCTCAGCTTGGTAAAGGGAGTCGCGCCGCCTTCCTTGTGGTATCACAACGGGCCATTCGATTGTGCTCAAGTGAGTTTCGTCGTGAGAGGCTGCTACTCCCAACTAACTAACTAACAAAGACCTCCATATCTCTAAATGGTATTATGATGGTTGAACCCACAATACAGAATGATATATTCAACGCTTTTGAAGTTTCAGTTTCATAAATATGCCTTAACGGCTGATATTACGAAAATATACAGACAAGTATTGGTCCACGACGACGACACAAGATTTCAGTTGGTTTTGTGGCGTTAAAGTAATGAGCAACCTATTCGGCTATACAAATTAAATACGGTAACCTATGGCACTGCCTCCCTTTTTAGCTTTGAGATGTTAAAAGAAATTGGTACAATTTTTAAAATGGTTTATCCGTTAGGTTCGTATAGAGTATTAGAGGATTTCTACTTAGAGGATGATACTGTAGAAGAGTTAGAGAGACTACGATTTGAAGTGACTAAAATTTTGAAATCATGTGGTTATGTTTTAGCAAAGTGGAACTTCAGTCACCAAATATATACTGATATATCATCGGAGAGACTCTTAATTTTGACAGCTCAGATATCAATAGAACGCTTGGGCTCGTTTGGAGCACCAACTCTGATTCTTTCACATTTATGTTGGAAGATAACTTTACTCACTTAAGAGCAACAAAAAGAAATATTCTTTTGATTTCATCTAAACTTTTCGATCCTTTGGCCCTACTATCGCCAATATTTATAAGGGCGAAAATTCTTATTCAGGAGCTATGGAAGAAACAGCTCGACTGGGATGGATCTATACCTTAATCCTTGGACATCATTTTATCGAGTATAAAAAAACTTTGGCGCAAGTTACAAAATTATAGTCCCTAGGTTCGTCGAAATTAGTTCAGCATATCAAAGTGAAGTTCATGGGTTTTAATATGCATCTAACAATGCATATGGGTGTTGTATTTATATAAGAACTGGACATCCACACGGTATAATATGCAGATTGTTAACAGCCAAATCTAAGGTTGCTCCATTAAAAGTAATGTCGTTGCCACGCCTTGAGCTGTGTGCGGCGCATCTGCTTGCGAAACTTTATCACACCATAAAACCTTTAGTGCCACCATAATCCAAAAAAATTATTTTAAATGGTTATATAATACATTTAAAAGGTATATATCGATAAATTGAAATATTAAATTGATTTTATAAAAGTAGCGAAATCGATCAAGATAAAAAAAAAATTGTATAAAATGTCGTCAAATTAACATGTCGGTAAACTATGCGCAAAAACCATGAAAATTTTGGCGACCGTCGTCAAAGTATGAGCAACCTATTCAGCTATACAAGTTAAATACGGTAACCTATGGCACTGGCTCCCTTTTTGGCTTCGAGATGTTGAAAGAAATTGGTACAATTTTTAAAATGGTTTATCCGTTAGGTTCGTGTAGAGTATTAGAGAATTTCTACTTAGAGGATGATACTGTTGAAGAGTTAGAGAGACTACGATTTGAAGTGACTAAAATTTTGAAATCATGTGGTTATGTTTTAGCAAAGTGGAACTTCAGACACCAAATATATACTGATATATCATCGGAGAGACTCTTAAATTTGACAGCTCAGATATAAATAGAACGCTTCGGCTCATTTGGAGCACGAACTCTGGTTCTATCACATTTATGTTGGAAGATAACTTTACTCACTTAAGAGCAACAAAAAGAAATATTCTTTTGATTTCATCTAAACTCTTCGATCCTTTGGCCCTACTATCGCCAATATTTATAAGGGCGAAAATTTTATTCAGGAGCTATGGAAGAAACAGCTCGACTGGGATGGATCTATACCTCAATCCTTGGACATCATTTGTTCGATTATAAAAAAACTTTTGCAGCAAGTTACAAAATTATAGTCGCTAGGTTCGTCGAAATTAGTTCAGCATATCAAAGTGAAGTTCATGGGTGTTAATATGCATCTAACAATGCATGTGGGTGTTGTATTTATATAAGAACTGAACATCCACACGGTATAATATGCAGATTGTTAACAGCCAAATCTAAGGTTGCTCCATTAAAAGTAGAGTCGTTGCCACGCCTTGAACTGTGTGCGGCGCATCTGCTTGCGAAACTTTGGCACACCATAAAACCTTTAGTGCCACCATAATCCAAAAAAATTATTTTAAATGGTTATATAATACATTTAAAAGGTATATATCGATAAATTGAAATATTAAATTGATTTTATAAAAGTAGCGAAATCGATCAAGATAAAAAAAAATTGTATAAAATGTCGTCAAATTAACATGTCGGTAAACTATGCGCAAAAACCATGAATATTTTGGCGACCGTCGTCAAAGTTTGCAAATGTAGTCAAACAATACATGCGCTCGAAAAATAGTAGTCAAAGAATGCGCTCTGCATATATATATATATATATATATATATATATATATAAATATATATATATATATATATATATATATATATATATATATATATATATATATACTTATGCACACACATTCTTTGACTGCTATTTTCCGAGCCCATTTATAGTTTGACTACATTTGCATGCTTTGACGACGGTCGCCAAACTTTTCATGGCTTTTGCGCATAGTTTACCGAAATGTTATTTTGACGACATTTTATACAATTTTTTTTATCTTGATCGATTTCGCTACTTTTATAAAATCAATTTAATATTTCAGTTTATAGATATATACCTTTTAAATGTATTATGGTGTTGCCGTACTCACTTTAAAAAATTGATTTGACGGCGACAATAATGCATGTTTTTGCACTAACGCTGCAAAAAAAATTGCCGGCATGGAAATTTAATGTAGTTTTTTTTTAACTTGCTGGAATTTTTTTTAATCGATAAATTTAAGATGGTATTTTTTTTTTGTGGTAATAAATGATTGTGCTATTTTTTTTAATTAAATGAAATACAAGCCATTAAAAATCCAAATTACTTGAAATCACCTGATTAAATTAACAAAACATGGTGCTGTACTTTGCCTGTCCCCGAACAAAAAAGAAAATTAAGACCGTACGTCCAAAACTTTTATTTTCTTTACAGTAGGTTTTGGGCATTATATATTGTTTTTTCCATTACAATGTGTAATTTAAGTATTGTAGAAACGGTTTTTCTTAAAAAAAGTGTGAGTCATATATGATGCACACACATTTTTTTAACATCATTTTCAACCAGATGTTCTGTGTATCACATATGATTCACAAAATTTGTTTTTAATTTTCTTACAGAAGTTTTGTAAGCTTTTACAGCTACTGCTAAACAATGGATCCAAAAAGTTTTTATGGCCAAAAAAGAATGAGAAGCATAGATTCCAGTAGTGAGGAGGAGGACCCATTTCAAGATAGTGGTGATGACTATGTTCCTTCTGATCTAAGTTTTTCATTATCTTCCTCTTCTGATGATAATGAAGAAAATTGTGATGCAGATTTTGTATTGGAAGAGGAAATTCCATCTACCTCGGCAGCTTCCGCAATTCCAGAGTCCCAGCAATGGAACTCCACTTTTGAAGCAGGGGCCAGGATAAATTTTATTGGAAAATATGGCTTAAATAAACGCGTTGCGGTTGATAACGGGGAACCCATGCCAATTCATATCTTTCAACAGTTTTTTGATGAAGAGATATTACAATTGATGGTTACAGAAACAAATAAGTATGCAGAACAATTTATGGAAAATAATCAGATGCGTCGTAATTCTCGTATGAGCAGATGGTCAGATGTAACAATGAGTGAAATGAACACGTTTTTGGGTGTTATAATTATTTCAGGTCTGATAAAGTATCCTAACATGGAAGACTATTGGAAGAAAGATGAAATTTATTATCATCCTTTGTTTCATAAGATCAATATGAGCTACAATCGTTTTGCTTTAGTTTTAGGAAACTGGCATGTAAGTGATAATAACATTGCACCGGCTGGAGACCGATTATATAAGATTTCGAATTTTACCCAAATGTTAATTTCAAAGTACCAAGAAGTATACACTCCAGGTGAAGAAATTTCGGTAGACGAGACAATGATTTCACACAAGGGTAGGCTTATATTCAGACAGTATAACCCTGGAAAAGCTCATAAATATGGCATAAAGATATTTAAGCTCTGTGAGATGAGTGGTTATGTGTGGAATTTTTCAATATATTGTGGTAAAGGATCATCAGAAAAACTTCCAGAACTTGATCATTCTGGAACTATTGTTGCTTCCCTCGCCGAGGGTTTATTGAATGAGGGAAGACTTTTAGTTGCTGAAAATTGGTACAGTAGTATTCGCCTAGCAATGTTTTTGAGACAAAAAAAACTGATTACTGTGAAACATTGCGGTTAAATAGAGTAGGACTGCCGAATTTGAAATCTGTCAAATTGAAAAAAGGACAGCTATTTGGAAAATTAAATCTTTGTGGTTTCGGGTGATGAAGTATCAGGACAAGAAGGAAATACACATGATTTCAACATGCCATGGTCTAGATATGAAAGAAACCGGGAGAAAAAATCCACAAGGGGAAAAGTTATTAAAGCCTGCTACTATATTAGATTACAATCGCGTAAAAGGTGGAGTGGATCTTTCGGATCAGATGATATCATATTACAGTCCTGCTAGAAAAATTATTAAGTGGTATCGTAAGGTATTTTTTGAATGCGTTAGCATATCGATTTTAAACAGTTGGGTGTTATACAACAACTTTTATGCTAAGAAAAAATTAAGTATACAAGAAGTTTCAAAATCCATAGCAATGGCGTTAATTTCTATCGTAAACCCCACAGAAGAAACTATATCAATTGCACCAAATGAATTACACGGGCTGACGAATATTGCTCGGAAGGCTGATGGGAAAATCGTTCGCAAAAGGTGTTCCGATTGTTATCGGAAAATAGCTGAGGCTGAAAATAGAAAAGCTGCAATTATAAAAACAAAACAAGTTTCAACGGAGTACGTTGAATGTCAAAAGGCATTATGTTTACATTGCTTTAATGATTCGCATAAAGACTGAAATACGTTTTTGGTAATAACAATATTTATAGATGTGTTTAGAACAATACTTTATTGAATTTTTGTTAAGTTTCTACTAATTTTAATGAATAAAATGTTTTGTTATTGAAAAACTATCCCTTTATTTCCATACATATAACTTTTAAAGTAAAACGGTCAGGCATGTGCGAATTCGACACAATATAAAATAAAGTCATCTCCACACGTTCATTAGCTCAAATTCGTTATTTCTCACACATTCAAAAAATACTTAACTTAAAAAAATATATAACTTGTGAATCACATGTGATGCAGAAGCGTATGAATAACACGAACTGTGAATCATATGGGATTCACAGGACAGGGAAAGGGTTAATCACAGCGCATGTTTTGACGACATTTGCATGCTTTGCCGTTGGCAAAAATTTTATCTTGCGCATAGTTTACCGACATGTTTGTATTTAAGATGTCTACTTGATCAAAGCGAATTCGTAATAGGTAAACTCACGGCGAAACATTTAAGAAAGATCGTATACATCAGTACAAAAAATGTGTCCGGAGCTTTTAGGAACACCTGTTTAAGATTTTCCTTGTAACTACTTTTTCTAATTTTTGCTTTTATATTAATCCTGTATTTGTACATTCTGTCTAATATTTCAATTTCATATTTCCTGGAATTAAAAAATAAACGTAGATAATAACATCAGATATAAAACGGAAAAAAAAATTCTTTTTCTCATGCTTATTATTTATACTAGTATTATAATAAAAAGCCTTCAGGCTTAAGCAAAATCGTAAAAGTAAGTTGTGAAAAAAGTAATAAGTAGGTACATATGTATGTACCATGACTGCTAACAGGTTTCGGTTATCGGAGTTTTGCATAAATCTAAAGTATGAAAATAAAGTCCCGATGTGGAATTTTTCATTATCTAACATATCCAACGTTTGAATTTCTCGTTCTTATCGTGCATCATAATGAAATCGTTTGCTTATGATTTTTAACAGGGAACATTACCCTTAAGTGTACCAATTTTCAGGTAAAAATGCTCGTCTTTTGAGCTACAATTATTAACTTTTAAGTGCACTACGCATTGGAATGCTAGGAGTACAATAATAGCACTAACTTAGCTGTTTTCTAACTCGGCCTAAGCATTAATTCCATGTGGACACAGATTTATTGATGTTAGCGAGCTCTGTAATATTGATAATTAAATAAGTTATAATAGTGATTACTAAAAACTACCTTAAACCTAAAAATGGTATTTAATCGCGGTTTATTTAATTTGTTATTTCGAAAATTTTAATTTCATAGCAAACACACTGCAAATAATTCGCCTGACAATCTTCTATGATTCACCTTGATTTTTTTACATATTTATAAATTCGCTTTGGTGTGCGCCTATAAAAAAGTGTTGCCACTAAAAGTTGGGCAATTTACAAAGTAAAACTGCCACTAGCTGTGCAAATTGGTGTTGCTATTATACATGTTACGATTATTTATTAAATTTAAACAAGTTGTGTGTTGTGTTGACGGTTAGACGAAAAATAATTTGATTTTTTGACTATGCACTTAATACCTCAATTTGATACATGGATTTGTTTAGCTTCAATACAGAATGTTAATTTAAATGTACCGTGGTCATTTAACAAAATTAAATTTTATTTTAACCATATAAAATAACATTTATATGTAGCCTTTACAGTGAAAAGGGCAAAGAAAATGAAGAATAACTGTTTGCAAAGTCTATGGGCCCATTACTTTATGTGCATTGCATTAAAAGAAAAACAACATAATATATTGATTTGGTGTTGTATTATTTTTTGCGTGACGTTTGATTTTAATTACTACAAAAAAGAAAAGTATCAATATTTTATTATAACGCAAAAGAAAAGTTATAAATAATTATCAGTTGATGGTACAAAAATAATCTCTAAATTGATTAAAAAACTTCAATTGGAAAAAACTTATTTTGTTCAACTCTGCATATCTGTATTGAAAATTTTATTTTTTTCAAACTAATATAATTTTTCATTAAAACACAAAAAGCAGGTTTTACTTTTGCTATATATTCATTGCTTTCCTTAAAGTATAATTAAAATATAAGTTAAATGGATATCAAGATACAATTTCCAATGTTAAACAATAATAACCATCACACATGGACATTTAATGTGTAAATGCTATTATTGAAGCGTGAACTATGGGATGTTAATACGAAAATCAAGGAAGATTCCAATTTAGAAGCTAAAGTCATTTAATTAAGAAATTAGAATCACAAAGAAGCAAATTTAACTAATAGAAAAATACCGTCGAAGAAACTTCAAGCCGGAAAGGAAATGGGAGAAGATATTTGAATGTTGCTGATCACTTGCGAGATATGCGTGAAAAATTCCCGGAACATAAATTGTCGCATTTCTTTTGGGAAGTCTTCCAAAAAATGATAATAATATTATATCCTGACTTGAAATACGGCCAGAATCTGATCTTACATTGGATATGGTAAAGAAATTATTACAAGAAAGCAAAAGGAATTAAAATGGCAAAGCTAATGAATTTGTCCTAAAAGCTTTATTATAAAAAGAAAATTAATTATAAATGTTTTGTATGTGGCAAACAAGGAAATATAAAGACAAGTTATTATTTCAATAAGAAAAATAATTCTCTTAAATATGTCAACAGTGCTACGAGTATTTGTTTTGACGCTTAAAATAAAAATTTAAAACGTGATTGGTTTGTGGATATGGCTGCTACATGTTACACATTAAGGAAGTAGCACATGCGCCTTGGATATAGAGACATTAATGCTAGTAAAGCTGGAGTGAAGAATTCATTATTTAAAGGAGTATGTATTTCCATTTCCATTTGTAATTCAAGTGATGTCTATGAAGGAGTTTAAAAGCAAAACTTTCTTAAAAAGCATTTCAAAAATATTCTGATCATCGATCGGAAGACATTTTAAATTTTTTTCACAGTGATTTATGTGGTCTAATGCAAAGTTCGTCATCCACTTGAAGTCGGTATTTTTTCACATTAATCGATAAGAGCCATTACTGTACTATATAATTTCTTAAACAGAAAGGTTAAATTAGACGTGCCATACCATAACGCCATAGCCGTAACCATGACCATAACCATAATCATTTTTGCTGCAAGCGAATACTGGTGCAATAGCCATTAGCAACTCTTATTTGTTTTGCCGTTTGTTAAGGAAGCAGCATAATGGTAAATATGAAACATGAAAAATAAGAACAAAATATAAAAAAACAAACAGTTAAAACCTAAATTCAATAGTCTACCATATATGTGTGTTATTACAAAACGAATGACCGAATGAATGACATAGTTTTCTATGTTCATATTAGTATTTTCTGGTGGCAATTCATTGTTTTGTTCAATAGTTTCTATGTTTCCATCTAATTCATTTCTTTCAACTGTTTTATTTTCAGGTGATTTTCTAACATGTTCTTGGCTTCTTCTGTAAAGAATGCCATGATAATCTTTTATTATGAAGGAGCTTGGCTCTTTACATGGCTCTATTATACGACCTGGAAACCAACAGCTTGTAGGTGTCTTTTTACATAATACACTATCCCCTTTAAACACTGGTTTGAAATTCCTTGTTGTTTTATTATACTGTTTAGAGAATTTGTGAATTTTTGAATTTAAATCATTTTTATAAGTTTTTGCATTAACGACTTTAGGCGTTAAATTATTGACAACAGAAGGAATTTTAGTCCGAAGTGTACGTCACATTAAGATTTCAGCTGGGCTGGGCAAATTACCTTTAGGAGTTGTCCTATAATGCAGTAATGCAATGTATGGATCAGACTGACTCTCATCTGCCTTCAACAATAATTTTTTTATTGTCTGAACAGAACGCTCAGCTAAACCATTAGATCTTGCTAGATGTAGACTTGATGTTACGTGATTAGTTCCCCAATTTTTACAAAATTCCCCGAATTCTTTTGAATTGAACGGAGGTCCATTATCTGTTATTAGTGTAAACGATATACCATGTCTAGCAAAAATAAATTTAAGTTTCAGAATTATTATCGAACTTTTATATCCTGAATTAAGCATTTCTATTTCAATGTACTTTGAGTAGTAATCTACAACCAGTAGATACATTTTCCCTTAAATTCAAATAAATCTGCAATTTCATGTGGAAGTATTTCCGGTTTGGCGTTGGAATTCTGATGTCTCATACAGATCTCGTAATTAAAAATCACGTTTTCAATATCATTGTTAATAGTAGGCCAATAAACAAATTGTCTCGCTAAGTTTAAACATCTCTCTATTCCCAAATGACCCTCACAAATTTTCCTAAGAATACTACCTCGCAAATTCCTAGGAATTATTATTTGATGTTCTTTCATTAAAATATCATTCAAAATTTAAATATCATTTTTGACTTTATAGTAAGGCATAACCTCTAAATCAATGTCCTTTTTATATCTTGGCCACCCATTCCTAACATATTCTGATAACTCGGCAAAAATTTTATCATTCTTAATGTGTTCGTTTAAATTATCAATATTTGCAAAGGGTATTTTCAAATGAGATGGGACAAAATTACAACGAAGGGATATCTCCTTGTCTATGCCAGTCAATGCTGTATCCTGTATTTAAGCTCTTGATAACGTGTCTGCAATTTGCAAATATTTTCCTGGTTTGTATTCAACTAACAGGTCATAGCTTTGTAATCTAAGCATAAATCGTTGTAGTCTTGCCGGAATCTTGTAAAGCGGCTTATTGAATAGACTAACTAAAGGTTTATGATCTGTCTCCACCGATATTTTTGATCCATATATAAATTGATGAAACCTAGTACAGCCAAATAGAATAGCCGTTAATGAAACTGACGCATAAGCTATCGGATTTTTATCGTGCATAATGGCAGCACCAAGTGCAAATTTAGAAGCGTCAACAGTTAACGTTAACTTTTTATTAGGATCGAAATATGTCAGTACCGGATATTTTGTTATCTCTCGTTTGAGATTTTCGAACTCCTGCTCATGAATTGATGACCAATGCCATTGAATGTCCTTTTTTAAAAGTTCTCTTAAATTTTTGGTTTTAGCTGCTAAATTTTCAATAAAAGAGCCTAGATAATTTACCATTCCTAAAAATCTCTGCAGTTCCTTTACATTACAAGGCTTGGGCATATCAATTATGTTCTGTATTTTCTCCTGATCTGGCCAAGACTTTAACTTCTGTTTGTAATATCTTGAATTTTGTTTTATTGAATCTCAATCCAACATCCTTTGCCCTCTGGAGAACCATATCTAAGATTTTGGTATGTTCCTCCATGGAGAATGAGTGAACTAAAAAGTCATCTATATAAATAATTAGCCCAGGAATATTACTAAACAATTTTATCGTTTCTGAATGGAAAATTTCAGGAGCCGCATTAATACCAAATGGTAAGCGCAAGAACCTATATCGGCCAAAGAGCGTATTAAAAGTACAAAGCTTAGAAGATTGCTCATCTAAGGGTATCATCCAAAACCCACTGCTGGCGTCTAAAGACGTAAAATATTTAGATTCTTGTAATCTCGCCTTACAATCCTCAATATTTGGAAAGGGATAGTGTGGTCTTAATATAGCCTTGTTTAAGTTTCGTGGATCCAGACACAGACGTAAACTTCTATTAGGTTTTGTTATAAGAACTATAGAGCTTACCCACTCTGTTTGCTCACTAACTTTTTTAACGACTTTTAAACCAATCATTCTATTCAATTCAGTTTCTAATTTTGCATACAATTTAAATGGAATTTTTCTAGGTGGATCGACAATAGGTTTTACATTTTCTCTAATTTTAAAACTACATGGACCACGTAAGAGCCCAAGTCCATTAAACACATTTTTATATTTTTCAAGAATATTTACTGTTATAAGGTTTACATTTTTAATTAGATTTAAGTTAATAGCAGATTCTAGACCAATTATATTTTTATTCAAGATTGACTACAAAGAATTTTAAAATATAGCTTTTTGCTTTAAAGAAAACTTTTAAATTTATTGTACCCAGTACTGGAATTTTGTTCTCCACTGAATGTAAAAACATGAACATTTGTTTTTTTTAAACTATCTATAGCATTTAAAAATTCTGCTGTATTCAATGAAATTATATTAGCTTGAGCACCTGTATCTATTTGACATAACAATTTATTATCATTAATGTTTACCTCTATCTTCCACTCTGTTGCCTTTATTGAAGGTTTAGAGAGAGTTCCAATGAATAAATCTTCTTCTTCATTTTCACCGCCATTTTCTTCATTTACATACACCTGCTTTAGAAACTTCCGTTTGAAAATGCACATCCTTGCAAAATGACCCCCTTTTCCACACTCGTGACATTTTACGTTTTCAGCTGGGCATCGAGTTTTATGTATTTGTCCACATCGGCTACAATTGACTTCCTGCTTATTATTGTTAAAGACGTTATTACTCACATTCTTGAAATTCCTTTTCTTAACAATATTAATCACGGGTTCTGCTTCTAGTGTTTGCTCTAATTTAGAAGCATTTTGCTTTGCTAATGTCATGCTTTTTGCGATACACATTGCATTACTTAAAGATATCGCATCTTCAGCAAGTATTCGTTCTCGTATCCCTGCGTATTCTAGGGATAGACCACATATATACTAGCTCTTCACGTATAGTTCCAAAGTCACAATTTAGACTAAGATTTTGTAAAGTTGTCACAAATGCATCAATGGTTTGGTTGGGCATTTGTTTGCACGAAAAGAACAAATGTCTTTCCATTACAATATTTGCTTTTGGAAAGAAATATTTCTCAAACTTGTCCACTAATGATTATACGTTGTTTCATCTATGTCCTCATTAAATTAGTTAAAAATTTCAAGGCTCTCACCACCCATATGATGCAATAATAAGGCTACTTTACGCTGATCTGACTGGCTTTCTAAATTTGATGCTCTTAAAAAGAGTTTTAATTGGGTGAACCACATTTACACTCCTTAGCCATGTTGTTAGCCATTAAATTATTCGGCGCCATATTTGTTGCGAAGAATTACCCTGATTCGACTTTGACTTGTACTTCATCCTGCATATTTTCTTTTTTTTATTAATGTTGCTTGCAATAGTAAAATCTTATCTTTGCAAATATTACTTATATATAAATTTATTCACAACTAATGCCGGCTGCTACTTCTGACACCATGTGGTATTACAAAACGAATGACCGAATGAATGTCATCGCCATTTCTTTATTAACTCAAGTGTGCATATTAAAGTAAGATGCCGGAATGTATGTGCTTGTACTTAAAGTAAACTGCTGTGTTGTTTAACACTATTGACCAAGTACATATTACTACAACAATATGGTTATGGTAAAAATCAAAATTTAATTTATATCTATGGTAACGGTTATGACTATGACATTATGGCATGTTACCAATAATCAAATGCAGTGTTTCCCATAAGGTTAGTTTAAACAGCTGTTTTACATGGTTATGGTTATGGTTATGGCACGTCTAATTAAAACTTAAATGTGAAGCTATCGAAAAATCAAAGAACTTTTAAGCTTTGGAGGCACCAATTAAATTAGAATTTAACCTTGTTATAATGTACATAGCAATATGTGCTCTGTATAGACTTTAAATATATGTCTATAACGGTTCAAGAGATAAGGCCATACATATCAAATAACATCAGCTGTGAAGACACCCTTTAATATTTAATACATTTTTTATTGCTTCTAATTATCGGAGCCTATGGTGATAGTAACATTGTTCAAATTTTATATGGCTAGCCATAACAGATCAATAGAGATGTAAAACTCATATGTATTGTGTTGGGTTACCTTTACTGATCTGTAAGCATAACTTTAAACAAAACCATATTTGTAAAAATTGGTTCAGAAATGACTGAGTTCTGCGAGTACAATATAAGAAATATTTAGGCAAATTAAAACCTTCTTTTTGAAGTCGGATAAAAATAAGTACAAGCTCAATAAAATCTTAAAATAACTAACTACTGATCTTAACTATCTTGACTTTGAAAATCGCTTTCTTAAGGTACGGTCATATTTAACAAACATTTGCCTAAAATTTGTTTGCTCTAAATTTGTTCAAAACAATACAAAATTTTTTTTTGTGGTCACACTACGCGAGTTAATTTCCAATTATAGGAAATGAGTAAAAAATATATTTTCTTTTTTCTGTACCAAAAAATGTGCGTTTCTTTATTAACCCATTTTTTGCCACTGGTCGATTTTTCGACCACTTACTTTATTATCGTTTATCTCCAAAGATGACTGCTATTTTTTATATCGGTTTTCACAAATATAAAATAGGTAATAATGTTTAAAATATTTGCGTTGAATTGATGTTCTGAAGGCTAAAAAAATGTTTTTGGTATAAGGGTAAAAAAAAGCTCTTTTTCTACACAATTTTTCAATCTAAAAATGTTTAATAAATTCAAAGATATATTTTTTTATTTTTACTTTCTTTTGAAGCTTAAATAGTATATTTTAAAAATTGAAGGAAATCAATTTGTGAATCATAAGGTTTCTTGCTTTTAAGTTCCCATAAACTTTATTGGTCGAAAAATCGACCACTGGCCGAAAGCCCTACAGTCGCGTTGAGAAGCTTTTAAATTTTACGGTTTTTATTTTCATTTAGAATCTGGCAATACTTTTTTTTTATGTGTTACCCGGTAGTTTACTCTTACTTACTAGTTCACTGTATATTTTAGTCAGGTGAATCCCGGATAGGGAAATCCTAGACACATCAGATTGTTTTGCCAAAGTTCGCCCACTTGTTGCAGCTCACAATGAAAATTTGAAACAATTCGGCATTTTCGGTCATATTTTGTCAATTGATGAGCAGATGATTCCCTATTTCGGGCGACACTCGTGCAAAATGTTTATTAAGGGGAAACTAATCCATTTCGGATTTAAATCATGGTGCATGTGCTTTGAAAGTGGATATTTATCTCACAGTATTTTATATGATGGTTCAGCAATATCACACAATAAGGATATTGGTCTTGGGGCTCAAACTGTTCTGGATTTATTGGCAAACGTTCCTGAACCTGATTGCCATATAGTTTTTTTCGACAATTTTTTTTTTTTCATCTTATCACCTTATGTGTCTATTGAATGAGCGCAGATTTTATACTACTGGTACGTTACGAGAAAACAGAAAATTAAAAGTTCCGTTAAAAAGTTTAAAAAAAATGCAAGCGCGGAGAATTTGATCAGTTGATCAGATGACCAACAAGAAATACTGTTGGTGCGTTGAAACAATAATTCTGTTGTTAATGTTGTTACTAATAACTCCACAGTTGAACCAATGACAAATGCTAAACGGTTTTGTCGTAAACAAAAGAAGATTATTACTATTCCACAGCCAAAAGTGATTCAAGAGTATAACAATGGAATGGGACGCGTTGACCTTCATGACAATGCCGTGGTTAATTATCGCATCTGCATTAAAGGAAAGAAATGGTGATGGCCAATATGGACTTATGCTTTAGGTAACGCAATGGTCAATGCATGGAAGATACACTGGCAAAGCTCCAAAATACAAAACCTGTTGCACAAATTGATTTTCGGTCCGAAGTTACTACACATTTGCTAAAATATAATGCGGAGATCAACAACAAGGATACCGAATCATTACCAAATCATTCCAGGAATAACGAAAAGTAACATCTGATTATAAGAAGTACTGCAGATAAATATCGCCGCTGCAAACTCTGTAAAAAACACACCATTTTTACCCGCAAGCAGTGTAATATATACTTACATACAAAATGCTTTAATGAGTACCATAAAGATCTACAAAAAAAAAAAATTATAAAATATTTTTTATAAAATATTTTTTTTGTCGTTAAATCAATTTAAATAAAAACTAAGGCAATACTTTTTTACAAAAAAAAAAAAAAAAAAATTTTTTTAATTTTTTTGACTGCTTTCGGCCAGTGGTCGATTTTTCGACCAGTCCGTTTTTAAACAACTGAATGTTTTACAGAAAAATTTTGTGAAAATTATCCTTAATTGTAGTCTCTAAAGCATCACCCTGCCAGGGTTTCAAAAAATTCCTGCTCTTTGTAGTAGCGGCCAATAATGGGTTAAATATATTCTTAAGACTATCTATCCTATTTTTCTTAGCATCTATTTATATTAATAATTATGTTTAATGTTTCTTTGTCCTAACTCAAAATATGTTTTTCTTTGTTAAGGTTACTAGTACCTTTTTTATCAGTAAAACATGTTCTGAGTTATTTGTATTAAGCTAGAAAAGAAATAATGTGTTTCTTATCGTTACAATAGTTGTATTTATGATGTTTGTCTTATCGTTACAATAGTTGTATTTATGATGTTTGTCTTATCTCTAGCTTAGAATAGTTATATTTGAGTTTATGGATTTATCATCTTTTATTACTATCTTAGTTATATTTGAATTTATGGATTTGTTATTACTATCTTAAAATAAGAGATGTTAACTCGCGCATTTATTTATCAATTTTTATTTGTTGAAACAGCTAAATAATGTCAAATAAAAAACAGGCAAACATGTTTTATATGCGGTCACATTTAAAATAATATTTGCCTCAAAAATATGTTTGATCAAACTGAAAAAAAGCATAAATATATTTGTCCAGAAACTGCTGCGCATGAGATGCCTTCCTTGCCATTGAATTTCTTCGAAGTAATTACAAAACGAACGTTTAAAATATTTTTAAATGCTAATTACATGTGATGAAAAATAGTTGCTTCTGTTAAAACTTTAATTATTATTAATTAATATACATAAGTTCAAAACAAACAAACAAACAATATCCATTTGTAATCGGAACAAAAATATACAAATGTAGAAAATTTTTTCTCATCTAGGCAGACTCTGGGAGCATCCTTTTAAAAGTCGCAAATTAAGTTTATATTCTGTTCCTATAATATACTTTTCCTATACGTTGTACGAGAAGTAAAATCCTAGTTTTTTTTTTAACAATATGAAATTTACAATTTTAAACGTCTATAATTCCCGAACAAATGGCTTCCGGCAGGATTACTTGCCTTCGGTATAAGTAGAGATAGTTTTGCTTCAGTCTAGTTCAGCATAGAATTCCAAAATGAAAACAAAACTTACTTACGTTGTAGGAATTATTATTTAAGGAACAAAAATGTTGAATAAATAAGTTAGCGGCAACGCATATTTTCCGAGGTATATACTCCAAATTTTTTATATAAAATGGGATATAATACTAAACGCGGTGTATAGTTCGAAAAAAATGACCTTGTGTGGAATTTTTTATTTTTTTTAAGAATAGATATTTATTTGCCTAAAAATGAGTCAAATATTTGCCGTCGAGTGGTCACACCATGTTCACATTAGAAGCATTTTTATTTGCTATCAAATAATTTTAATTGCCCAAAATCAGCTGTGGTGTTGTTTGCTCCTAATAAATATTTTGTGATCAGACTACCGCGAACAAATATTTGCCGATTTCAGGCAAATATTTGACAAATATGATCGTACCTTCAGAAATCTTTTATGAAGCCAATTTTAAACACCCTAGCTTGTGTATTTTAAAACAATCAGTTTTTTGTGTTATAAATTCTACTTCTTTATTTGTCAAAACAAATACAGATCATTATAATATTTTATAAAGGCACAATGTATAATTACAACTGTGTTTCAATTTATTATCAAAAAAAATGCTTGGATAAAATTTTTAATTTATATGTTTACTTTTTAATTTTTGTTTGCAGTTGCATGTATATTTTTGTTTTATGTGTTAATTGTAACCTCATTTAAAATAACAACACATCAAATATTGCAGATTTTTTTTACAAAGATTGTTTTTCGAGGAATGAAGATTTGCTTTAATGCTTGCAAAAGAAATCAACATGGCAAATTCAAACATTAATTCGCCTTGAAATCATAGTCAAAATTAGGGAAACCCCCTGCTTGCATTGAACTTTCAATGAACATTCACAACCAAAGCGAATCAATTACCAGTTGGCAGCGTAGGCAAATTCAGTATTTTTTTCTGATATACAATATTGTCAAACTACATAGATAAAAAATGTACACATAATTTTTATATATGGAGTTTGACAGTCGTGTATACCAGCAAAAAATGCTGAATTCGCCTTCGCTGCCACCTGGTAAATTGGTTCGCCTTGATGCATAACATACATATTGTTTTCAGTGTTGTCAGACACAGGGTATACTCGGTGGTCAAAACTTTAATGTGTAAAATTGGCGAAATCCAACAATATTTCTCGAAAAAATTTGCACCTTATTTTAAAAACCTTCAATAATTCTTCAAAAGCAATTTTCCTTGATTTTAAAAATGACAATTTATTTCTAAACTTACTATAATATATCCGAATATTTATGAAAATAATAAAAAAAAAACAAAAGCAATACTTATTACTTAAAGGGAATTGTATATGCTTACAAAATATGTTAAAGTTAAATTCTTACATATGTATGTAAAAGTTCTACTAAATGTTATAAACTTTATAATTAAAAATTATTAACATTGGAAGTTTTTGAATTTTAAATAATCTTTTGTGAACAATATTCCTACTAAAGATGCATTTTCTAAGCCATTGCGAAGTGTTGTTATACCCTTTACCACAAAAAGTGAAAAAAGGATATATCTAAGTTTGTCATTCTTGATTTCATTTTATGCTTGGCAAAGTCGGTTGAGCGATCTTCGTCTGTCCATCCATTTTATCAATCGATCAGATATAGTGCCGAAAAAAATACTATAGGAAATCAGCATGATCGGTCCATGTTCTTCGAGGCAGCAGGCAAAGCACCACGCCTACCCCAAATTTTTTCATGTCATTTAGAACAATAAAGTAACTCCAATAAAAAAAAAAACAAATATATGAAGCGATAGATTATTTAAAAATAAGAGAAAACATCAAGTGAAAAAATTAGCGCTCGCCCATATTTTCCGAGTTACGGAGCTCTGAAGTTTTTTTAGATATCAACATGGGTATCATTTTAATGCTTTTGAAGAGATCTTTAAGGAAATAGTGAAACTTTTAATAACACTTTAACCCATTAAGAGCAGATGTCATTTTTATGTAAAACTATATGTATGCAGTACCAAATTTCTTTTTTTTTACTAAACTAGATTTACATAGATGGTGAAGGGTACATAAGATTAAGCATAGCCGAATATAGCCATTTTTGACTTCTTATTTGAATACGCGTTCAGTTCAGTTTTTCAGTAATTTTTGATTGTTCTTGTTTAACTATGATAAAAATACGGCAGCATTACACAATATCAAAATAATTGTCAATAGTTTGTGAAAAAACAGATGCAAACAGACACAATGAAATGCAAATTTTGTTAAAAATATTTGGAATATAGAAAACTCTGCATGCGATACTCATGCATTCACCACACGAACTTATTTTATTTATTAAACTTTTTAATTACCATTTTTAATAAGAAATGTGTGCAAAACAAAAAATATTGTTTTTTTACTTTTGTTCGGTTTTGCGAAACAACAACAAAAAATGCCATAACCATATAGTAAGACTGTATTATTTAATTGGACTTTAAATGCACAAGATTGGTGATTTAAGTTTTATTTAAGTGTGCATTGAAAAACTGAATTTTTTCTTAAATAGAACTTAAATATAAATGACATTTAAATACGAAGTTAAAAACCGGCCCTTACCACCTGCTTACATTCGACAATACTGTCATAACAATAGCAATACATACACACTTTTCCACTAATAATGTAAACTTTTTCAATTGTCTGAATTACTGTCTTGAATATTTTGAAGACAGTAAATAAGACAGTGATTTGACGTATGCCGACAATTTTATTTTAATTTTTTTGAGTAAACGATATTTGAATAATATTATCATTTTATTTACTACAATTTTCTTTGCATATAACAATAGAAATGGAAAGAAAGCATAAAGAAACGCTAAAAAATTTTTTTGTGTCTGATAGCGTGAGGTTTTTTGCTCATAATGAATTGTCATAATTATTGTCTGTTCGCCTACGTAACAGAAGCAATTGTCAGCATTTTCAAGAAGTAATACGTATTATTTTATTGTCATGACAGCATTGTCCAATGTAAACGTAGAGTTATTTGTTCAAACTGAAGCAAATAAAAAAAAAACTTTATGTCGAGTGGGAAACTCTAAAATTATATGGCAGCACCATAAAAGACATCAAGTGGCCGCAAGGCGAATTCACTTAATTTGTTTTTTATTGTTTATTAAAATCTGTACGAAAACAAAATACCGTACACAGAGATTATAGGCTGATGATCACAACCACTACGATAACGTACTGATCATTATTTTAGTGTACTGATCATAAAGATCATTATGTAAATGTGTGTTAAAACTTACATATGTTATGTACATATGAGATAACCTCTTGTCGCCGAAAAGAAAACATAAATACTAAAAACAGTGATATCAACTAATAAATCTTTTTTGCGATAACTATTTAGAACTTTACAATTAAATTTAAGCACGGGACTTTCTTTCCTTATAAAAATTGCTATAATGTATATTAGAGGTCTGCGTGTGTTATCATATTTTCTTCCAGCTTTTGTTTAAGTGAATAAAAAAATATTCAAAAACGCTGAAAGCAATGAGTTGGAAGAAACCGCTACACATACCTATTGCAAACATATGTTTTTATTTAATCAAACAAAAAATGTATAACAAAATTGGGGTAAAAATTTAGTTTTTTAAGAAAAATTAAAAAAAGTATAAATATTAGTGAAAGAAATTTATAAAAAAAATTATAAAATGTTTTTATAATATTACAGTGTATAAGAACAACTAAAAAAATAATGTTTTCCCTTATAATTTCAGGTTGTACTACAATTCCATTGGAGGCTCCGCAAACAAAAGTCAAAACAGCTTACGTGGTTTTATTGGTAAGTAAAAAAATTGGATATTTAACGTTTTTATGTCAAATTTATTGTATTTTAGGATTTGGTTTTTGCCAAAGTACAGCAACAAATAGATGCTGCAGCCAATGGCAAAGATTCAGCGCCTATTGATTTGCCAAATGTAGCGTCTGAAGGTATAGCTATTTCTCAAGGTGAAGAAGCTTTAGAAAGTACTGTGGATGAAAGTGTCATCAATAATACTACGGTTTACGAACCAAAGGTAATGGATATAAAGGAAGAAAGTGTTAAAAAGGTTAACGAAGCTATTGGGGAAAGATAAAAAGGAAAAGATAAAAACAGATGTCGTCTCGTCTGTCCCACTTAGATCTAACAGAACCCGTTAGTCGAAGTGGACGGAAAATAAAAGTGAAACGTTACATTGATGATGTTGGTGATTCGTCAAACTCGATGAATGCCCCACCAGCAAAGAAAAAAGTTACGCCAGAAGGTAAGTTATATATAATATTCTAGGTTACTGTTGCAAAACTAATATTTATGTTTTTATATTTTTTAAGGTATATGAACTTCAGAACCTAAAGCAAAAACGGCCAATAAAATCTAGAACAATGCCAATATAAAACCGATGGCGACCGTTACAACCACTGTGAAGTCATCTAAAAAATCATTAAAAAAAGTTACGCCAGAAGGTAAGTTAGTTATAATATTCTAGTTTACTGCAGCAAAACTAATATTTGTGTTTTTAGATTTTTTAAGGAATATGAACTTCAGAACCTAAAGCAAAAACGGCCAATAAAATCTAGAACAATGCCAATATAAAACCGATGGCGACCGTTACACCCACTGTGAAGTCATCTAAAAAATCATAAAAAAAGTTACGCCAGAAGGTAAGTTAGTTATAATATTCTAGTTTACTGCAGCAAAACTAATATTTGTGTTTTTATATTTTTTAAGGTATATGAACTTCAGAACCTAAAGCAAAAACGGCCAAGAAAATCTAGAACAATGCCAATATAAAACAGATGGCGACCGTTACACCCACTGTGAAGTCATCTAAAAAATCAAAAGTTCAAAACAATCTGCTGTTGGCCTTTATTCTACCGTCTAAATGTATCGGTATTAAATTAGACTATCAAAAGCCAGAAATGGGTTCTATAAAATTGATCCAAAATACAACAATTTTTTGTGAGAAATTAATTTCAAACCATACTTTCTCCGACAACATTTACATATGCTTTAGCTACTAAATTTACAGATTCCAAAGATGTGAATAAAAGTGAAAGTTTTAATCAATAATAATAATACTTACTTTTGTATTTCAAAAATCTTATATAAAGAAAAAACATACAATTTTTGTTATAATATTTTTTAACTTTAATGATAACTTTTACGGTTTTTAAAGAAACAATTTATAATAAGCAAAATTTTGTTTTATTTCAGCAGTTTTAAAATAATTTCAGCAATTATTGATTTTCATCTCAGGGCAGTTAGCAATGCATCGCTACAATCTGTGTTAAAATATAAAAAAGAAAATTTTAATATACCTTTATTTTAATAAACATAATTTCATCGATCTACTTCCAGTTTTCAGTAATTAAAAACAAATAATTGAAGACTGGAAGAGTACGATCTTATTTCTCTTTTAGACTACTGAATTTGCTGCACTAATTCTGCTTGTTGAATTATATTGGAGCTTTCATATTCTTGTACACCAATTAATATTCTTTCTGTATTTTCAATTATATTTATACTTTCACTATTTTGTTAAATCTTTTTTTAGTCATTTTGCACTTGTTTTCTTATCTGTTTAAAACACTTATTAACACACGCACTTTTTTTTTAAATCCCTTAAATTTTTCTGATTGGGAAAAACACTGTAATATGTATATGTTTGGTAAGATAAAATCTCATTAAACATACAATTCCAATTATCTAGGAATCAAACTAAATTAAATAAGATTTTGTACATTGAAAAGGAACACAGTTCCTCTAATGTACAAAACCTGCCGCAAGCATGTCACTAATAAAACTTATATACAAACTTACTTGGCCGGATTTTTCGGGAACTGGTGCAGCTTCTCTCCTTCGGCACAACCCATTAGGCAGCGGCGACTCCTGAAAGAAACCAGATAATTTTATTAAAATCTAATTTACATTAAAAACAACTTTGTTAAACTTACATCTTTTGTTAGATTTTTTGCTTTGTTGTTGTGGTTGATTTTTCAACCCTTATTTTCTATGATTTTGAGACAAAAAAACACACACAAAAATATTCAAATAAAATTAATAACTTTAATTTTAGATTTATTATCAACATTAAAATGATTTAATCACTTTAATTATTGATAAATTATAACACTTTAAACAAACTCACAATGTCTTGACCACAGAATCTTGCCAATTTTTGTAAATAAATAAAATGTCAAATTCCAGCTATAATCAGAAAGAGGTAGTAATATTAAAAAAGCAAGAACTGTTACTATCCCTCTCTAACGAAAGCTGGAATCTGGCCACACTGAATATTTCGTTTCGGATCTGATTAATCATCTGTGCTCGAAACTGCAAGTTTTCGTATAAAGTACATCTTACCAATGTATTTGAAATTGTTAATTGTCTTATAGTGTTATTGATAAGTTGTAAAAAAGAAAAACATTTCAAAAATCTCCATTGAAGAAAGGTTTGTTGTAAGCAATTTCATTTTTAGGATGTTTTTTAAGGTCTGTTTAAAATATTTACACATAAAATTTAAAATTAGCCAAACAGCTGTTTCTTACTTTTGTTTACAAAACAGTTGACTTCCAAAAAGTCTGATAAAAGAAAATTTTTGTAAGATTAAAGAAAATACAAGTATTTAGCAATTAAAAGAATATAAAAATAATATTATTTTGTTATTTTGCTTTAATTTTGCAATGGATTTACACAGCAAAGAAGTGTAAAAGAACAGAAATTTGGTTTAGAGTCTTCGAGCTCTGCAGTTGTTTATATTATTTTTAGAATTAAAAGTAAACCAGCCAGTGATGAAACATTCAATGCAATGTACTTTTTCGATAAACTTAAAAAAGAGTATTAAATTTTATTTTGTATCATTATCAATAAGTTATACAAATGTATGAAGTTATTATTATCTTTAATATACATAAATATTTTTACATCTAAATCAAAATAAGAATGTTTTTTTGGACTTGAGCAGAAAAAAAGTTATGTATTTCAGATGCGCTTAAACATCATAAACGCGCTTGGAAATTACCTAAGAATTAAAAAAATAGAACATTTTATGTAAATATTTTTGCTATTGTGTTACTTGAAGTATTATCTTTCAATTTTTTCGTGTTGTTGTCAGTTTGCTGGCTTTTTGTGATCTTTGTTTTATACATTTTGCAACTCTTGTAGATTTTCTTTAAAAAAAGGGGCTATTTACAGTACAGGGACTATTTAAAGTACAGTTTTTAAATCTTACATATCATTCCCGAAGCCACAACGACTTTCTTTCCTAATTTTTACTAGTAAAGCGTTCATATACTTCTTTACATTTGGGAGAATAATTTTGAAAATTTCTGGTTTACTCTCTCGTTGCTAGTTTTTGCTAGTAAAGTTACTGAACAGACATTGTAACAACAAAAATTAATTTTTTTAACTATTGCTTTTTTCGTCTTAGTATTTATTATTTTAAAATAACATATGTCATGTTTCTTAAGGTTTACATTATGTGCGTTGATTTACATATGGAAAATCTGATATTCCATATGACTAGTACACATAATGAAAACGCACCTCAAACTGTAGTGATCTTTAGTGATCACTACGCAAATTTTAGTGAACTTTATGTACTTTTTAATGATCTTTAGTGTTTATCGTAGTGGTCTTGCTTGTAAATTACTTTTAGAGTTTGTTCTTTAGAGTATTTTAGGTAAACTTAAGGGTACTTTTTTTGATTTTTTTATGTTTTCATAGTGGTCTTGCTTGCAAAGTTACAATTGAAAGATTAATAAATACAATTTTTTATTTTGTATTTAAAAAATTGCTAAAGAAAGTTTAATTACCCTTGGCTTTTCTGCTTTTTCTTGCCATTACCACTTATATGCTTTTTTTTCCACATACATTTTTAGTTGCTATTGTTTTAGTTTCAAACTAAACTAAACAAAATCTCCTAAAATTTCTCTTAAAAAAATAGAAAAACTCTTACATTTTATTACAATGTTTATATTTGTGAAATGACACACAATTTGTTATTGTCCAAATAAAAATCTATTTTGTCAACAAATTATTAACACAAAAATAGATTACTACAATGTAAATTCAAGTTTGTTCATTCTCTACCTACTTCGTAAAGTGGAAGAAAAAAATCTTACAAATTAAGTGATTTTTTTAAGCAGATGTAAAACTATGTCTATTTGCACATGAAATTATATCATATTAACACTCTTTATGATGTTGTAAAAGCATTTCCCATATTTTAAACTCCATAAATTGACAATTAGTTTTTTTAAACCTTTTTCAATCAGTAATTTTTTATTTGCTTCTTACATTGCAAAAAATTTGAAATTATGTAAAATAATTTTAGAGTAGCTGCAAACTAATAAATTGGTTTTTATCAAAAATTATGTAATTTAACTTTATAATACTAATATTTATATTTGTTTTATAATAGGAGTATTTGCTAATTCAATTTATTAACAAATACTTCAATTTGTATAACAGATTTAATCGATAAATTATATTTAATCTTGAAATTTTGATAATATATAAAAAAAAGATAACTATATTTAGCAAACTATGAAAAACATAAAAAATTAAAAAAAAACAACCTTAAGTTTACCAAAAATACTCTAAAGAACAAACTCTTAAAGTAATTTACAAGCAAGACCACTACGATAAGCACTAAAGATCATTAAAAAGTACGATTAAGTTCACTAAAAATACTCTAGAGATCAATAAAATTTGCGTAGTAATTACTAGAGTTTACGTAGTGATCTTTAAGATCAGTACACTAAAATAAAGATCAGTACGTTATCGTAGTGTTTGTGATCATCAGCCTACAATCGTTGTGTACGGTATATTGTTGGTGTAAGCACACACAAACGCTAAGAAATTTCTTATGCATTTTGTATTTTTTTTAAAAAATGATTTTAAGTACTGATCTTAATAAAATTCGGTACAGAACACGAACGTAGTGTACTTTAGTGTTTGTTTTCAAACACTGTTTGGGATTAGTGTTGCCGTTTTGTTACATTTTTTGTAATTTTTAAAGGCTTCACGTAACATTTGGCCAAATTCTTGTAACTTCTGGTACAGACAACAAATAAAGTCATATTACTGAAAAAGAACTTCTTTTATTATTTCAGGCATGAAACCTTCTAATAGTCATTGTTCTTAACATATCAATTCGATATTAATATAAAAGATACCACACATGCAAATGGTATTTTTAAAATAGCAATTTCTATCGAAGCTCAACCTTTCAAAGAAAAAGGTCAAACGGAATAATTAAAAAAAGTCCTACTTTAGCTAATTTTATTGAACGGCGATAACGTGTACTTTTCCACTACCGAAATATTAGTATTGACACCTAATTTAAATCCTCATGAGCTTCATCGGGCTGAAATGTTTTTTATACATTTTTCAATTTTTTTTTAATTTGCGTGTTTTTTTGTTTAGTAAATAAATTTGTTGCCTTGTTATTTTCCCTGAAATATGGAATAAAACTTTTTACTAAGAAATGTAACTTTTTGAAGGAAACGCCTAACTTTTTCCTGTCTTTTCCTGGCAACACGTGCAAACGAATGGGAATATAAAAACAAAACAAAACCATTGATGATTGTTTTTTAGTTGAATTCATTTGTGCTTTCAGTATGTTTAAGTTTGAGATTCTGGTCGATGAGATTGAGAATATAAGTCCATTTGTGGACGAAAAAACAATTATAGAAAAAGATAAAGTGTAAGCCAGTTACAACATTCAAATAATTCTTGAGAAGATCATTGGATAATTTTTAGAGTTACTGATGACTTCTGTATGGATTGGTATGATTCCGAAGAAATTTTTCCTTCAAGAGAAAATCTGGATGTTTGCGGATTAAATCTAGACAAAATTTTTTTTAATAACATGCACATTACACCATGGAGCCTGGATTTTTATTGGAAGATATTAAAGATAACTGTAAACAACATACTGATTTAATTCCGGGATTGTATGAAGGTGGAGCGAAAATATGGGAATGTACTGAATACTTACTAAATTATTCATCAGCAAATTATACAGCTAATACCTAATTGGAATACACTACAAGTGTTGGATTTGTGTTGTGGTTCCGGAATTTTGGGGATTTATGCTTTTTTAAATGGTGCTGAAGTCACTTTGCAAGGTTTCGTAATTTCCATTCTATATTTTATTTAAACTTAAATTTAAAACACTGTCTCACACATTTTAGAATAAAGATGTTTTGGAAAAAAAATACAATACCAAATGTTTTGTTAAACACTGGAAATTCGAACGAGAACGCCCAAGTATTTTACAACGTTAAAAATTTAGAAGAAAACGTAAAGTTTTATTCTGGTGATTGGGGCAAATGAGCCGAACTGACTAAAAACTTGAAAATTTTGATCCAATATTAAGTTCCGAAACAATTTACAACCCACAAAATCAGCAAAACTTGCTCAACTTCCTTTATGACAAACTGAATCCTAATGGAAAATTTTTTGTGGCCGCAAAAACTTATTACTTTGGTGATGGTGGAGCTTTAAGGCAATTTTAAAAATTGGTTGAAGGCGTAAATAGAGAAATTGTTCAGTTAATAAAAACAAGTTTAAAAAAAACTTAAAAATACTCTTTAAATGAGCGAAAATTTAAAATTGCAACATTCATATGGTACTTCAAGAAGCTTTGATTTTTATTATTTTTTTTAACTGCACTGGTGTGGTTAAATCATCATAGGTAAATTAATAAATACAGTAAATTGAAATTTTTCGAAAATTACTTAAAGCATGATGGCCTTCATTTCTGCGAAAAATAAAAAGTTGGATTTCTCTAAAAAGATAATAACAAGATTATTTTAATGCTCATTTTATTATTTGTTTATATAATACCTAAACTTGTATTCACGACACTTGCTTAGTGAAGATGGATGATGCTGCAACCAATGTAAAACTGTTTCAGAATCTGACCAAAATGTTGCTTTTTCGATAAAACTTGGCATTAAAGGTTTAATAGTGTGCCAAAGTTTCGCAAACAGATGCGCCGCACACAGATCAAGGCGTGGCAACGACTTTACTTTTAATGGAGCAACCTTAGATTTGGCTGTTAACAATTTGCATATTATACCGTGTGGATGTTCAGTTCTTATATAAATACAACACCCATATGCATTGTTAGATGCATATTAAAACCCATGCACTTCACTTTGATATGCTGAACTAATTTCTACGAACCTAGGTACTATAATTTTGTAACTCGCTGCCAAAGATTTTTTTATACTCGACCAAATGGTGTCCAAGTATTGAGGTATAGATTCATCCCAGTAGAGCTGTTTCTTCCACAGCTTCTGATAATAATTTTCGCCCTAATAAATATTGGCGATAGTAGGGCCAAAGGATCGAAAAGTTTAGATGAAATCGAAAAAATATTTCTTTTTGTTGCTCTTAAATGAGTAAATTTATCTTCCAACTTAAATGTGAAAGAATCAGAGTTAGTGCTCCAAATGAGCCCAAGCGTTCTAGTCATATATGAGCTGTAAAAATTAAGAGTCTTTTCCGATGATATATCGGTATATGTTTGGTGACTGAAATACCACTTTGCTAAATCAAAACCGCGTGGTTTCAACAGTATCAGCATCAGATATTAAATCGTCTACGTAGAAATACTCTACACGAACCTAACGGATAAACCTTTTAAAAAATTGTAACAATTTCTTTCAACATCTTATAGCCAAAAATGGAAGAAGTCCCATAGGTTACCGTATTTAATTTAAATAGTTGAATAGGTTGCTCACTACTTTAGCGCCACAAAATTAACTGAAATCTTGTCTCGTCGTAGTGGACCAATACTTCGTAATATCAGCCGTTAAGGCATATTTGTGAAAATGAAACTTCAAAAGCGTTGAATGTATCATTATGTATTGTGGGTCCAACCATCATAATATCATTTAGAGATATGGAGGTCTTACAAGACGCATCAAACACCACTCTCAACTTTGCAGTTGAACTGTGCGGCCTCAACACACTTTGATTGGTTCACGTAAAATGACCTCACTAGGGGGAGACATATGGCCAAGGTGTATATATTCACCCATAAAATCATTGTACATTCGTTTAATATCTGGATTTCTACTTAACCTGCGTTCAAGGGTCAAAAACCTTTTATGATCCATATCGACGACCCTAAGTTCGATAGATTACACTTAAAAGACAATTTTACTTCAAATCTGCCACTTGGCAATCGAATGGTATTCGTTATGAAGTGTGTTTCGCAATTTTTCTTTCGTCATTAAAAGACGCGGAAGAACGTCTTCCAGTTCCAAAAACTTTTTAACTATCTCGTCGAGGAAACCATAATCAACAATTTGGTTGTCAGTAACTATGTTACACACCTGCAACGTATTGTTGGAAAAACTGTTATTATACTTTCCGTTTATTATCCACCCTAATAGAGTTTTCTGTAAGGTCGGTAATGATGGTCCAAGTTTTATTTGGCCTACTGACAACAAATCCAAAAAAATACTCACATCCCAACAACATATCCATTTTTCCAGGTTTGTCAAACAAGCGATCTGCTAATTGAATATTTGATGGGATGGAAATCCTATCTTTCGAAATGGCATATGCCGGTTGATTACTAGAGACCGATTTTATAATACAAAACTCTACAAAAAAATTCAAAGTCAACAACTCTTGATTTGACGTAGGTACTTATGGTTTATTTTGGCATTCGTATCTTTAGCACCAGCAATGTATAGATAACATGGCTCTTTTTTTAGTTTTAAGTTTTGCGCAAATTCTTCAGATATTAGATTAGGTTGTGAACACGCATCTAATAAAACTCTAGCTAGGTAATACTGACCATATCGATTTTTTACTAACACTACTGCAGTGGCGAGTAGTAATCGGTGAGAATGTAAACACATATGTATACTTTGTACGTAGAAGGGAGTATTCATGCGCTACTGAAGTTGTTGATGCATTTCTACAGTTTGGTCCATCATTGTCCGAAAAATTAACACCATTATTTGAATCAATATTCAGTTGTCCGTTTTGAGCCATCGTTTGACAAGTGGCCTTCAAACGTACACCAGGTTGGCTAGCCTCATACAAACAAACCTCACACTTTGGATCTTTGCATGTTGACACCATATGTCCCTTTCTTAAACAATTTATGCAAATACCATTTTTCTTTACAAAAGAAAATCTTTGAGAAACAAATCATTAAATCAATTTTCCAAAATGTGGTCATCCAACAAACAGTATAAACAATGTTCAACTTTAGCCCCAGCGCAAGTAAACGACAACTGAGTAACACGTCTTTCATTGCTATGAACGCAACCATTTACTTCTAAGAACTGGCATCTACGAATTAAAACTGATGCTCATGTTTCCAATTTGGGCAGTTCTTTAAAATCTTGTCTCTCATCCCATTTATTTTTAGAAGCCTGATCAAATTTGGACATTACTAAATGTATGACAAGGGCGTGCATTATAACTTTATCAGAGCCTAGATGCAACACTTGACGAAGAGCAGAAGCATTTGGCTTGAAAATTTTCTCTAAATTAAACATTTATTGTCAAACCGTTCTGCAGACCTATCTAAAGCGCTGAAGTGCTTTTATAGTTCTCAGTGCATCATCCGTTACACAAGATATTATATGATTGAATTTGTGAATCGCGGAAAGAGAAGGATCGTTATGCCCTAAAATACTTAATGACGAAATAAAGTTTCCACTAAATTTGGGAATCTTTAAAGCAGGCAAATGGCTAATGTTTAAAGCAAATCCACTAAACGTTTCATTAACCAAGCTTTCATGCCTATAACCTCCGATCATTGATTTTAACAATGACTTTGTACTTATACAAATCTTTTCCAAATCACCACTTTTTTATCAGAAGGATCTAACTTTTCAATTTCTGTTTGATAACTCATCAAGTTTTTCATATACGAATTAACTAAATTAGACTTTATTCTAGTAATATTTGCCTTTGTTATTGTACGCTGTTGTTTATATGATTCTAGTAAACTAACTAAACCCAGCGCGTAACTTGTTTTCCTTTTCCTTTCCTAATCCGTCAATACTGTTCAGCGAGGAAATTTACTTATTTATAGTTATAAGATTTTTTTTAATAAGTAAATAAATTCAACTTTTTAATTTTACTTTGTTTTATGCAGTTTTGTTTTATGCGTGCAAAAATAATTACCAGAAGCTAACGTTTATTTGACATTAATATATATATATATATATATATATATATATATATATATATATATATATATATATATATATATAAGTGTGTAAGGAAACTGATAGCTTTGAAAGCTTGATAAATTTTACGCAATGACTGCACAATAATTCACAATTATTGCATATATCAGAGAATACCTAAGTCTTATCTCAAAGATCAAGCCGGTAGATGGATAAGGTGCAATAAATAATTGACAGTACAACATCTCATACATTTTAAATTACAGTTCACTGTTAATTTTTACTAATAAGCCTTTTTTTAAGTTAATTAATATTCTTTTAATATAAGAACAATAGTTTTACTTAACACCGCCCCCCCCCCCCCCCCCCTTGCACGGCTGTTGATCACACTGCAACTTCTCATGGCAGGACAATTCATTTTGATATTCTACTGGTAAAGGGCAAGCTTATGAATGGGTCTTCTAAAACGCCGTACTTGTACTTGCGCGAATCAAACTTTTCCATTCGAACTTTTTTCCACAGCCACAATTCTTCCCATCGTCCACATTTGTGGTGGCATGTTGTCGTCGGGAATGGTTACAACGGTTCCGATTTTTACGTTTCTTGCGCCTTGAAACCATTTGAATCTCTGCTGTTGTTAAAGCACATAGTCTGTCTGCCAAAAACGTTCCTTCAGGGACGATAACATTCGATACCGCTTCAAGCAGCTGAGCTCGTCCGTCATCGAGCTGGGATCGGAAAGTACCTAGATAGATTATTAGATGACCTGGAGCTAGTGGCTTTTCATTGCATGGATCGCTTGAGAGTAGCACTAGAGGAGGCCTCTTTTTTCTACAAATCTACATGAAGAAGACAAAAAAGTATCAGTCATTAAATCAGAAATGGCTTCTAGGTGTACGATTTTGGTGGAAAAACACAGGAAGACAACAATGTAAGTTTTTACTGGGGGTGTTCCTCGAATTCTGGTACTAGTATAGACTGGCCCACAGACATCTACGCCACAAACCCAAAAGGGCCTGACTGCAGTTAGTCGATCCTTTGGCAGATTTTCCATAATTTGTGTTAGGAGCATTCTTTTATACCTGAATCAAATTATACACCGGCGAACTATTTTTTCTTGCTTCTTCCCGACAGTTCATCAACCAAATTTTTTGTCCCGTAAGAGCAATCAACATTTTAGGGCCAGCATGGCAATTAGTTTTATGTAAGTGTTCCAAAGATAGCTTTGCAAAGTACGAACCGTTTTTTAATAACAACGGAATTTTATCTTCGTCTTTAAAAGAAGCATTTAACAAACGTCCTCCGACACGAAGAGGACTAAACGAGAGTCCGCATTGCTCATAGTGTTGAATAAATGGGCTCAAAACACGAATACTAGATTCTGGAATCCTTTCAGAACGAATAAGCTTTAACTCGTCAGCAAATTCAGTGTGCTGTAGTACTTCGACCATCCTTAAGAATGACAACTCTAATTCCTTTTTAGATAGCGTTTGATCTAATTGGTTCATGCCTATCATTTTAAATTTCATTATTGCTCTTAGTACAAAAGCAAATATTCTAACAATTTTGCAATGTGAAGAATAACGATTCATTATTTCTAGAAAACGGTTTTCTCCATGCTCTGCTAAAAATACAGCTGGTTTGATTTCCTTTTTTCTAATGATCTCAGTCCGGGAGATAAATCTATATGCGGGTTAGTTGGCCATTTACCCGGCAATTGATGTGAAAAACGTAAACTCAAAAACCAAATGGATTCGAACAATTCATCGAAGTCACTTCCGCGAGACACAATGTCTGCGGGATTTTCCTTGGACGGCACGAGACGCCAAAATCGTGCATCTGTCCATTCTTAAATTTCACTTATTCAATTTCCGACAAATGTGGTAGTGAAGATTGATGATTCCGCAACCAATGTAAAACTGTTTCAGAATCTGACCAAAATGTTGCTTTTTCGATAAAACTTGGCACTAAAGGTTTTATGGTGTGCCAAAGTTTCGCAAGCCGATGCGCCGCACTCAGCTCAAGGCGTGACAACGACTTTACTTTTAATGGAGCAACCATAGATTTGGCTGTTAACAATCTGCATATTATACCGTGTGGATGTATAGTTCTTATATAAATACAACACCCATATGCATTGTTAGATGAATCGGAAAGCCAACCAACTTCCTCTAATTTTGTTAGTTTCTGGTGCCTTATATTGTCCCTATGTCTTTCTGTAAATTCCTTTCCTTGTTTCAAACTATTTAATTCTGTCCATGCGAGAACTTGCAGACTGTCAACCGAATAGTTATACTTATTGATCTTAGATAGTAATTCGTCCGTCCTTGATTTCGGGTTGTCCATTTACAAATCTAAAAATTTTAAAGGCATACTTACCAGCACCAAAAACATTTCCGCTATTGTCTTCAAAAGTAAAAAAAAAAAAAATGTACTGATCGCGACGTTTACTCTATACAAAATTTAAATTTGCCTTGCTTAATGTGGCTTAGGCCTGTGGCAATTACTTTTCAATTTCACCACTTTGTATTTTGGCAAAGATCCCAAAGGCGTACTGGTATACAGATGCTTAATGACCCCTAGGAATTCACCTCTATACTTAGTGGTTTCTTTAAATTTTTCTTTGCCACCGACTTAACCGATTTTGTTCACAAGCAAAACAAATCGAATCAAAACTTCTCCCAATGTGGCCAAAGTAATTAGCAGTTTACTAATAATTCCACCAATTCACACTTCTTTGAAGACACTAAAGGCGTACTGGTATACAGATCCTTAATGACCCCTAATGCTTCACTTCCGTATTTATATGGTTTCCTTACTTTCGTTGCTATGAAATTATTGCCACATTCGGAAAGGATTCAAAATCAATCAAAATTCTATAACCAAATTTTATTCCTGGAGGGTCCCTTAGGAATCGCAGGATATTTATTCTTTTATTACCGGCTGCGCCAAAATGTTGGAGTTGTTTGTAAGCAAGGAAACATTTTTATTTATTTATTTTATAATTTTTATTTATTTATATAGCCTGCAGGGTCCCGTAGGAATTTCAGGCTATTATCTAAGTATATTAATTTTATTTAATTATAACCTGCAGGGTCCCGTAGGAATTTCAGGTTATAAGTGTTTCTTCTTACTTCTAGTTTACAACTCAATTTTTAATAATTATTTATCGCTATTTATACTAAATTCTTAACGCTAAAAATGCTGATTAAACAGCATTTCTTAAAAATAATTTAAATAATTAAATTGCTTACTTGCTAAATAGTCATATTTCAATAGTACATTAAATTAACTTATAAACAAAGTTTAAAAATACGAGGGTGCCTCTCAACAGCACTTCCTTGGATATGCTGAACTAATTTGGACGAACCTAGGTACTATAGTTTTGTAACTTGCTGCCAAAGATTTTTTATACTTGACCAAATGGTGTCCAAGGATTGAGGTATAGATTCATCCCAGTCGAGCTGTTTCTTCCACAGCTCCTGAATAAGAATTTTAGCCCTAATAAGGATTGGCGATAGTAAGGCCAAAGGATCGAAAAGTTTAGATGAAATCGAAAAAATATTTCTTTTTGTTGCTCTTAAGTGAGTAAAGTGAGTGCTCCAAATGAGCCCAAGCGTTCTAGTCATATCTGAGCTGTAAAAATTAAGAGTCTTTTCCGATGATATATCGGTATATGTTTGGTGACTGAAATACCACTTTGCTAAATCAAAACTGCGTAGTTTCAAAATTTTAGTCACTTCAAATCGAAGTCTCTCTAACTCTTCAACAGTATCAGCATCAGATACTAAATCGTCTACGTAGAAATCCTCTAATACTCTACACGAACCTAACGGATAAACCTTTTAAAAAATTGTAACAATTTCTTTCAATATCTTATAGCCAAAAATGGAAGAAGTGCCATAGGTTACCGTTGAATAAGTTGCTCATTACTTTAGCGCCACAAAATCAACTGAAATCTTATCTCGTCGTAGTGGACCAATACTTCGTAATAACAGCCGTTAAGACATATTTGTGAAAATGAAACTTCAAAAGCGTTGAACGTATCATTATGTATTGTGGGTCTAACCATCATAATATCATTTAGAGATATGGAGGTCTTACAAGACGCATCAAACACCACTCTCAACTTTGCAGTTGAACTGTGCGGCCTCAACACACTTTGATTGGTTCACGTAAAATGAGCTCACTAGGGGGAGACATATGGCCAAGCTGTATATATTCACCCACAAAATCATTGTACATTCGTTTAATATCTGGATTTCTACTTAACCTGCGTTCAAGGGTCAAAAACCTTTTGTGATCCATATCGACGACCCTAAGTTCGATAGATTACACTTAAAAGACAATTTAACTTCAAATCTGCCACTTGGCAATCGAATGGTATTCGATATGAAGTGTGTTTCGCAATTTTTCTTTCGTCATTAAAAGACGCGGAAGAACGCCTTCCAGTTCCAAAAACTTTTTAACTATCTCGTCGAGGAAACCATAATCAACAATTTGGTTGTCAGTAACTATGTAACACACCTGCAACGTATTGTTGGAAAAACTGTTATTATGCTTTCCGTTTATTATCCACCCTAATAGAGTTTTCTGTAAGGTCGGTAATGATGGTCCAAGTTTTATTTGGCCTACTGACAACAAATCCAAAAAAATACTCACATCCCAACAACATATCCATTTTTCCAGGTTTGTCAAACAAGCGATCTGCTAATTGAATATTTGATGGGATGGAAATCCTATCTTTCGAAATGGCATATGCCGGTTGATTACTAGAGACCGATTTTATAATACAAAGCTCTACAAAAAAATTCAAAGTCAAAAACTCTTGATTTGACGTAGGTACTTATGGTTTATTTTGGCATTCGTATCTTTAGCACCAGCAATGTATAGATAACATGGCTCTTTTTTTAGTTTTAACTTTTGCGCAAATTCTTCAGATATTAGATTCAGTTGCGAACACGAATCTAACAAAACTCTAGCTAGGTTACACTGACCATATCGATTTTTTACTAACACTACTGCAGTAGCAAGTAATAATTGGTGACAATATAAACACATATGCATACTTTGTACGTTGAAGGGAGCATTCATGCGCTACTGAAGTTGTTGATGCATTTCTACAGTTTGGTCCATCATTGTCCGAAAACTTAACACCATTATTTAAATCAATATTCAGTTGTCCGTTTTGAGCCATCTTTTGACGAGTTGCCTTCAAACGTACACCAGGTTGGCTAGCCTCACACAAACAAACCTTGCACGTTGGATCTTTGCATGTTGACACCATATGTCCCTTTCTTAAACAATTTATGCAAATACCAGTTTTCTTACAAAAGAAAATCTTTGAGAAACAAATCATTAAATCAATTTTTCAAAATGTGGTCATCCAATAAACAGTATAAACAATGTTCAACTTTAGCCCGAGCGCAAGTAAACGACGACTGAGTAACACGTCTTTCATTCCTATGAATGGTAGTCGCACTGTCATGACGTTTTTCCCCCATTTACTTCTAAGAACTGGCATCTACGAATTAAAACTGGTGCCCATATATCCAATTTGGGCAGCTCTTTAAAATCTCTCATCCCTTTAATTTTTAGAGGCCTGATCAATTAAAAACTAGATGTATGACAAGGGCGTGCATTATATCTTTATCATAACCTAGATGCGAGAGTGAGTCCAGTATAGCTGATACATTATCAACCACTTGAAAAAGAGCAGAAGCATTTGGCTTAAAAATTTTCTCTAAATTAAACAGTGCATTAACATGGTCCTGAAAAATTAAACATTTATTATCAAACCGTTCTGCTAACCTATCTAAAGCGCTTTTGTAATTATATTCATTTACTTGAAATGCTTTTATAGTTCTCAGTGCATCATCCGTTACACAAGATATTATATGATTGAATTTGTGAATCGCGGAAAGAGAAGGATCGTTATGCACTAAACTATTAAATGACGAAATTAAGTTTCTATAGTCAGCATATTTTCCACTAAATTTGGGAATCTTTAAAGCAGGCAAACGACTAATGTTTGAAACAAATCCACTAAACATTTCATTAACCAAGCTTTCATGCGTATAACCTCCGGCCATTGATTTTACAATGACTTTGTACTTATACAAATCTTTTCCAAATCACCACCTTTTTTATCAGAAGGATCTAACTTTTCAATTTCTGTTTGATAACTCATTAAGTTTTTCATATACGAATTAACTAACTATAACCAGCTCTCTAGATCCTGAGCAGTAAGAGTTTCTCTTCGCTTTTCTAAATTAGACTTTATTCTAATAATATTTGCCTTTGTTATTGGACGCTGTTGTTTATATGATTCTAGTAAACTAGTGGTATCCTCAGCGGAACTAGGCTCAGATTTGGGAGGAATAGCTAGACTTTGGTCGTCTGTTAGATTTCTTATTGAAAGAGGGTACTATTCTAGCTTGTGCCAACGTGACAAATAAGGACTTGTGTATGTGATAAAAATTTATGAGCACAATTTCTTAATTTTTATTATTTTACTTTGCAAAAATAACATAAAGAAATGAATTGTTCTCACCTTGCACATTCGATGCATATACCAATTGTTTACTCCAAACAGAGTTATATTGCAAAAATCACCAAAAACTAAACCCAGTGCGTAACCTTTTTTCCTTTTCTTTCCTAATCCGTCAATACTGTTCAGCTCTAACAGCGAGGAAATTTACTTATTTATAGTTATAAGATTTTCTTATATGTAAATAAATTCAACTTTTTAATATTACTTTGTTTTAGGCAGTTTTCCTTTATGCGTGCAAAAATAATTACCGAAAGCTGACGTTTATTTGACATTAATATATACATATATATATATATATATATATATATATATATATATATATATATATACATATATATATATATATATATATATATATATATATATATATACTGATATCTTTGAAAGCTTGATAAATTTTACGCAATGAATGCACAATAATTCACTATGATTGCATATATAAGCGAATACCTAAACCTTATCTCAAAGATCAAAGTTGGTAGATGGATAAGGCGCAATAAATAATTGATGGTATAACATCTTATACCATCCACATGTTTGGAGAAGTGATTATAAATTACAATTCACTGTTAATTTTTACTATTAAGACTTCTTTTAAAGTTAATTAATATTCATTCAAATTTTTTAATAAATTATAATTAAACAATACATCACTCTTACTCGTAACTCATTTATTACATCACCTGTAAATCTTTAACTGAAAAAAAAAAAACAAAATATAAATTTATGGCAATATCGTTTGACTATCAAAACTGATCTGAACTCATTCAAGTGCTTGGTTTTATATGTTTGTATAACCTTTTCCTTTCTTACAACAGTTATAAAAAGTCTACATCAAATAACTTCAAAAAAACATGGCTATTGCAGCAAATATAGGCAATTAAAATTTTTACTAAATCACAAAATAATTCAAATTAACAAGTTAAATTTCAAAAGTTTCTAAAAAGATTTAAAATAAAAGAACAATAGTTTTACTTAACAGTACGTGTGCTGTGCGTTGCGTATTGTTTTTTTTTTTTTTTTGGCAATCAGGAGTTGAACCGTGGATATTATAAATCAATTAAAATTTACTTTTTTTGGCTTAGATTTATTTTTTAATTAACTTTCTAAAAATTTTAGAAAGAAAAAATATTTACAAATGTATGCGGATGTTTTCCAAAGAAAACAAGAAAAATTAGACACTAGCAAAACGAAATGCCGCATTTTCTGTTTGCTACATCCTTCATTAACATTCTTTTCATCTATCTACCTTAGGTTGTGTACATTGTAAACGTCATCTATTTAACCAATTAATCAAAATCAATTTGGTTAGACGAAGTCCAAACACAATTCAAAACATTTCTTCGTTTTTCTCTCTGCAACTGGTCTTGTAAATTTGTTTTTGATTCATGCCAACCGTCGGTATGGCCACGAAATGCAATTTTTGTTTTTTTTATCAATCATACTTGTTTACTCACAACATTATAGATGCTGTGCTAGTATAATATTAATTGTTGTTGAGTTAAGTATAAAATACATGGGCTGTAAGTTGCGTATTTTTTAATTTTTTCGCAATCAGAATTTGAACAGTGGATATTACAAATCAATTAAAATTTTCTTGTTTTTGGCTTAGATTCAATTTTTAATTTAATTTCTAAAAATTTTTAGAAAGAAAAATTATTAACAAATGTATGTGGACATTTTTCAAAGAAAACAAGAAAAATTAGACACTAGCAAAACGAAATGACGCATTTTCTGGTCGCTACATCCTTAATCAACATTCGTTGTTCTCTCTGCAACTCGTCTTTAACACTTTTTTGCGGTTCAAATCCTGACTTAGTAATAAAAATTAATTTAAAAAAACATAATACAAGTACATTCACATAAATCTTCTTTTTAAAAATTTTACAAACAATAAGATACTTCCTAATGTTTACTGTTTTTATGTACTAAATGTATATATTATTGCGCAACATTTTCAATATCAGCCTCGAGGTTTATTCTTTTTGTTGATAAAACTTTAATTATTTTTATACTGACGTTTATAATTATTTTCTAAATGTTAAACTGATGTATCTCCAAAGTTTGGATAATGATTTAATTTAATAAATTAAATTAATTTAATTTGGCACAATGAAACGATAATGTAGTTTTTTGTGGATTATTAACGTTCCTATATCTTTGATCAGACTTGTGTCCAGTTATCCTAGTTTTTAGTTTATTTTTATTTTTTTGTACTGTAAGGAACCACCGGGTTTAATGTGCAAGTTTAGCTTAGTACGGCAGGGATCTTATTTAATAATAAAAATAAAAGCACAACGTTTTCTATTTTAACTGCAGCCTTATTCTTTTTTTGTTTTATCACTTATTTTGTTGTAATACTAGCCGACGTTCTTTTTACTTCTATGCTTGAACTTCTATACATTTTGTTATTCAAGGGCCTACTTTTTTCTATTAGTTTCCGGGTAAGAACCTCCGGGAAAACGACCTATGACTTTGCCATGGACCAGGAACCTATCACTCCTTTCTCGATAAAGAGCTAAATCGGATGTAATCCGTTTGAAATTTTCCTTTACTTTTTTTTACTAGGATTAGTGTTATTAATCCACATTTATTTCTATCAGTTGCTCTTTGAAATTAAATTTTTTTTACCGGCCTTCGCTACCACATGCTCACTTTTACAGCTCACAATTAATTCAATTAATTGGCTTTTTCTCTTGCTTTTGTACAAAACTTCACAACCGCGTATGGTTTGAACCGATAACGGTTATGTTGAATGTGTTCTCTTTTGTTGTTTGTTTCCTGCGTGTTGTTAGTATAGCTCCTCAGCTACATTTTTTTTCCAATCGATTTTCTTTTCCACTTCTGTTCAGTGTAGCCATATAAGGGGATTTCTCTCCAAATCGGGGATTTTAACATAATTTTGGGACAGAAATTCGTGGGGATGGATTTGTGGATTTTTTATTTTTAGCTACTCTCATAATCGACACTTGTTCGATTTATAGGCATTGAATTTATTGTTTTGAATATGTTTCTAGCTGTACTACGAGTAGTCCACTTAACATATTAAAAGCATCACGGTATAACTTATATGTATAGATACTTGATAGTAGTTCTAATATTTTTGACCGAAAAATTAAATTACATATTCTAGTATAGTACCACCTGATCATCTTTATGAATTATTTTCAAAAAGTGTGCAAAGTAACAACATTGCCATAACACTAAAAATGCATAGAACAAATTGTTAGGTAACTATAAAATTTGTTATAGCGTCTGCTTTATCAAAACAGTTAATATTTATTGTTAACAGAATGCCTGTAAATAATCTTGATTGATAAGTCATCAGATGTATTCGAGTTAAATAGATGGCAGTTTGCAGTAGGTATTTTAGCGAAAAAGAAAGGTGAAAATTCACAGAGAGTAGAGCCATTACCAGTTTTTGATTGATGAGTCATCAGATGTATTCGAGTTAAATAGACGGCAGCTTGCATTAGGTATTTTAACGAAAAAGAAAGGCGAAAATTCACAGACACTAGAGCCATTACCAGTTTTTTATGAACTTTGACTTAGGTCTTAATAATTTATCTGCCATTGGAACAGACGGTGCAAGCTATATGTGTGGCACAAAAAAGTTTCTTTATGTTTTCCCTAAAAGAAAAAATAGTTATATTAAATTAGTTAAGTGCGTTTGCCATTCACTAAACTAATGCAGATCTGTCGAATTTCTTGTTAAGGAATTGTAAAACTACCTCTTGCACACATCGACATCGATGTTAACATAGAATGTTCTAAAGAATTCCAATTGTTTTCAAATCGATTTTAACGAAAATTGTTTAGAACACTTTATCATACTAGCGAAAGAAGAGCTGAGAAGATTTCCCGAAAATATTATTAAAAAAAATAAAAAAATATTTAAACTATAAATAAGTAACTTTTATCCCGTGTATAACATTTTTTAAATATCCATAGACTTAAAAGTTTTTTACATACGAAAGCGAAAGCAGTTGCAGTGTAGGCGTTGCGTCCAATGAACCTGACGCTGGAAACACAAAACTTTACAGACATGTTTCGGGCATTTAAAACCGTTGCGTTCTTCAAAGAGCTTAATTCGATTTGTAAGAACTTATGAAGCCTTTAAAGCCAAAGTTAACTACTGCCTTCTTATACATAATAACTGTTTGCTTTTTTTCGTTTAAGCAAATCATAATTATGAAGAACCAAAGTGATTTAGGCGAAGGACAGGCTGCTATTGTCAGCAACGAGGAAAAAATTGCTGACTAAATACATAACATCGAAGCAAATGTAAGTACACATCTGACGTTTCACTTACTTGGTTTTTAATAATAAACATTTTTACCAGATTGTAACCAAACCCAAAATGCATGCGCAGTCAAAGGTTTAGAAATTCGTCTGTCGGCTGACTTATGATATAAAATTTGATGAAGTCTCCAGCATGCTCCCGTTGCAGAACCTTCCTGCGGTAAAAGAGTTGAAGAGAAAGTTATTTAGGTTTTATTGAAGCAATGGTAACAAACTTTAATTCTTACCTAAAGTATTTTAATAATCTTACATTTATAGTTTTTAGACATCACAGTTACATAGGTTTAAGGGAACATCCTAGGATGACAGCACTAGCAATCAAATTGTTTTTTTGTTCATTGCGTATTAAATTATTCTTACATAAGGCGTTTTTAACAGTAATATATATTAAAAAAATTAAAATTTGTTTTATTAAAAAAGGTTAGATATATCAATTGAGGGTATATCAATTAATTGGGACCAGTATATCCATCAAGTGTGATGAGCTGTGCAGATATACAGTACTGTTCGAAACTTAAGCAACGTTTCCCCAGTAAATACTCATGGTCGTATAAGTTCTCTTTAATTAGCTTAAGGAAAAATTTACCTTTTATTTATTACTATACATATAGTCTACATACTAATAATAACAACAAAAAATACATTTTATGTCTTTGGAAGAAATTATAAAACAAAAACAAAATTAACTTAAAAATTCGCTGTTCGAAACCTAAGCAACTTTTACATTGTTGCATTTGTTGCGAAACATTAACTAAAACAACAACAAACGTTTTAAACAAAAATTTTAGTCCCGTTATGATTGCTATTGAAAAAAATAATTTTGGTTGATTTTATGCATTAAAGTAGTACCAATTCTTTAGAAGTGCGACCATGACGCGAACACGTTATGGATTAGCTTTTACGCTAAAGATTATTGATTTTTTTTAATAACTGTAAATCCCAAATTTCTATAGCAAACCAATTAAATATTAATAAATGAATAGTTTTCCGACTTATAAAAAATTATTAAGCTACTGGGAAAGTAGATGAAGCCAATAGCGGTGGGCGAACTCGAAAAACTTCTGAGCGAACAGACTAGAAAATTTTCCGTCTAGTTAAGAAAAATCCATTTATTTCGTCGAAAGACATAGTGCTTAAAGAGCTTCATGACATCTAAGAAGCCTGTGCTGACTAAGAAGAATTTAAAAAGAAGGTTTGTTTGATTGATTGCCACGTAGTCTCTGATTTTTTCAGCTTTTTGTTTGTTTTAGGTTGGATTTTGCTAGAGCACATATAGATTGGACTATATCTAAATGGAGAACTGTTTTGGTTAGTGATGAATCTAAATTTAACTTACTAAATTCAGATGGAGTTTGCCACGTAAGAAGACCAAAAGGAAAGCGGCTACATCCCCGGTACTCAAAAGCCACAATAAAGCATGGGGGTGGAAATTTGATGATTTGGACTTGTTTTTTGGTCAGTGGTGTTGGTCCCTTTGTAGAAATTCAAACAAAAATGAACCGTTTTGTTTACAGAGAGATTTTAAAACGGAGAGTTGGCACTCGACGCTTTAAAAATAAACAGGAGTTGATGAACTGTCTAAAATCAGAGTGGGAAGCTATACCAACATCTATTCTATCGAATCTTATGCCCAAAAGATGCGCTGAGGTCGTAAGAAACAAAGGATATCATACCAAATATTAAAAGTTGCTTAGATTTTGAACAGCGAATTTTTAAGTTAAATTTGTTTTTATTTTATTATAACTTCCAAAGAAATGGAATTTAATTTTTCTTGTTGTTTTTAGGTTATAGACACATTGTGTACGAGTAGTAGTAAATAAAAAAAAATATTTTCTATAAATTTATTTAAAGAAAAGATATGAGTCTATTATTACTTAGTTAGAAAAAGTTGCTTATTTTATTAGTTAGAGGGAGATGTAAAATCACATATATACAATAGTTTCTATCACTTTTTTCTTTAAGAATGTGATAGGAGCTTTGTTCTACGCAGTGATGGATCAGTAATTGTCATTTGATGGGTCAAATGACGGTCATTGTTCTTTTAGGGCTGTTAATGAAGATAAATGTTGTTTTATTTGCTAAAACTGTTAAATTAAATGGCGATGTTCTTTATTGTTCTGACTCTTAATGCCATTTAAATGTTGGCTGATGCTAGGTGCTGTTATTGCTGAACCTTTTAATGCACTTTAACTAATGATGTTAACTATTGTTGTCTCGTGCTTTATCAATGGACACTTGCAAGAAATAAATTTACACTTAAATTGAGATGTGGAGATTCAAACTATAAAACCCAGTTAAATATTATTCTTAAGTAGTTGAGCTGATTTAATTATTTCTACATAAACAAGGATAGAAATGAGTCTTTGTCAAAATTTATTTTTAAGTTGCCTATAAATATTTGCAGAAATCGAGAAGCAGTTTTTTATGCTGACGACAGTGCTTTTATATGTTGCTGCAAGGTATCAGTGCAACAGACCATAAACGCAATCCAAAAATATTTCAATAAATGTAAAATTTATGTTAAAGATAACAAAACGCAAGAAATGATCTCCATACAATAAATCGCCAAAACGTATTCCTTCACCAAACTTGTATTCGCAGAAATCGAGAAGCAGTTTTTTATGCTGACGACAGTGTTTTATATGTTGCTGCAAGGTATCAATGCAACAGACCATAAACTCAAGCCAAAAATATTTCAATAAATGTAAAAATTAAGTTAACGATAACAAAACACAAGATATCATATCCATAAAATAAATCGCCAAAACGTATTCCTTCACCAAACTTGTGAGCAAGGGAATGTCATTTCTATTAGTAAAAGTTTTAAATATTTATGTTTTATCTTCGATAAAAAACTTTTGTTTAAACAACATGTTAAATAGATATGTGACAAATCAATAAGGTGTGTTTGCATACTCTATCCTACGAAACAGGAGATCAAGTCTTAATTGTTGTACAAAATATGTTTCAGACCGATCTTGACTTATGGTTGTCAAGTCTGGTATCGTATGCTAAAACTCATATAAAAAACTTCAATACATTCAAATTTGGAACATAAAATGATTAAATCATTTGTAAGGGACTTGACGCTGTGATTTAATGTAAGATGCAGATCGTCTGATTTTGAAACTGTAAGAAATTTACCAACCAATCCTTTTGGAAGGAAAGCATATATGCTGGTGATTGGTTAAACAAATTTCATTATAACTTATAAGTTTGTGTAAGGTCTTTTTAAATAAATTTTTTCTTAACACTGTCTTTTTAAAAGTTTCAATTATGTAGTTTATAATAGTTGAGGAACTTTTAGGTAAATTTTAATAAATATTAATGTTTTTTTTTACCTTTATAATTAATTTTATTTTCGAATTACTCAAGAAATAGGTAATTTTTTAAGATAAAATTATTGTTTACTATTTTTTCAATATTTCGGCACACCAGTGGGTGGATTCTTCAGCAAACAGGAAACAAAAAATATTAATCATTAGTTTTTTTTACAAACATAACAATAAATTGAAAAAAATATTTGTCAAATATTAAAATATTTAAACATTCATATACATTCTCATAAATTTTTAAAACTTAAAAAACATTTTAAAAACTTAAAAAAAAATAAATTAAAATTTACTTATTTTTGCTTAGGTTCATATTTTAATTTAATTTCTAAAATTTTTAGAAAGAAGAGTTTTTTACAAATGCATGCGGACGTTTTCCAAAGAAAACAAGAAAAATACGACACTAGGAAAACGAAATGCCGCATTTTCTGGTCGCTAGATCCTTCATCAGCATTCTTCGCATATATCGACCTTAGGTTGTAGACATTGTAAATATCATCTATTTAACCAATTAATCAATATCGATTTGGTTAGACGAAGTCCAAACACAACTCAAAACATTTCTTCGTTGTTCTCTCTGCAACTGGTCTTGTAAATTTGTTTTTGATTTATGCCAACCATCGGTATGGCCACTAAATGCAATTTTTGTTTTTTAATCAATTATACTTGTTTCCACACAACATTATAGATGCTGTTCTAGTATAATAATAACTGTTCTTATTTATAAATGTACATGCGCTGTGCGTTGTATTTTCTTTTTTTTTCCAATTAGAATTTGAACAGTGGATATGATAAATCAATTAAAATTTACTTGTTTTTGGGCTTAGATCCATTTTTTAATTAATTTAAAAAAAAAAAAAAATTAGAAAGAAAAATTATTTACAAATGTATGTGGATGTTTTTCGAAGAAAACAAGAAAATTTAGACATTTGCAAAACGAAATGCCGCATTTTCTGGTAGCTACATCCCTTATCAAAATTTTTCGCATCTATCTACCTTAGTTTGTGTAGATTGTAAACGTCATCTATTTAACCGACTAATTAATATAATTTAGTTAGACAAAGTCCAAACACAATCCCGATAATTCTTCGTTGTTCTCTCTGCAACTCGTTTTGAACATTTGTTTTTGCGGTTCAAATCCTGACAGGAAAAAGATTAATTTAAAAGTACATAATACAAAAACATTACATACATTTTCTTGATAAATATTTTACAAACAATAAGATACTTCCTAACGTTTACTGTTTTTATGCACTAAATGGTTATATTATTGCGCAACATTTTTAGTATCAGCCTTGAAGATTATTCTTTTTGCTGACAAAACTTTAATTATTTGTATCATCTCTAATATATACAATTATTTTCTGTATTTAAAACTGATGTATCTTCAAAATTTGGATAATGACTTAATTTAATAAATTAATTTAATTTGGCACAAAGGAAAAATAATGCATTTTTTTGTCGATTATTAACGTCCCTATATCTTTGATCAGACTTATGTCCAGTTATTCTAGTTTTTAGTCTTTTTTTTTGTTGCAATGTAAAGAACCTCCTTAATGTGCAAAAATAAAAGCACAACGTTTTCCTTTTTAATCGTAGCCTTATTATGTTCTTTGTTTATCACTTATTTTGTTGTATAATATTTTAGCGAAAGCCCTTGTGGTAACACTAGCCGACGTTCTTCTTACTTCTGTGCTTGAACTTCTATACTTTTTGTTATTCAAGAGCCAAGTCTTTTGCATGAGTTTCTGGGTAAGAACCTCCGGTCTATAACTTTGCCATGGACCAGTGCCCCATCACTCCTTCCTCGATAAAGAGGTAAATGGGATTTAATCCGTATGAAATTTTCCAGTACTTTTCTTTACTAGGATTAGTGTTATTAGTCCACATTTATTTCTATTACTTACTCTTTGAAATTAAATTTTTTACCGGCCTTTGCTACCACTTGTTCACGTTTACAGCGCATAATTAATTCATTTAGTTGGCTTTTTCTCTTGCTTTAATAGCTGTCTTTAACTAAAAAACTACCCAACCGCGTATGGTTTGAACCGATAACAGTTATGTTGAATGTATTCTCTTTTGTTGTTTGTTTCCTGTGTGTTGTTAGTATAGCTGCAGTTTGTAATCCTGTGTGGTTGTGTGTGTGTTCGGCCTCTCAGCTACATGTTTTTCCAACCGGTTTTCTTTTCCACTTCTGTTCAGTGTAGCCAGATAAGGGGATTTCTCCCCAAATCGGAGATTTCAACATAAGTTTGGGACAGAAATTCGTGGGAGGGATTTGTGGATTTTTTTAATTTTAGCTTCTTTTATAATCAACACTTGCTCGATTTATAGGCATTGAATTTAATATTTTGAATATGTTTCTACGTGTACTACTGTTTAGTAGAGATTTGCATGAGTACGTTCGTTTTTCAACTCACACTAAATCATTGCACTAACACCAAATACTCTTTTCTTAAAATGTGAAACAAAGAGAATCGAATGAGTAATATAAACATGTTGAATTAATCAAAACATAAGTTCTGTTCATTTACTTTACTAGCAGGAACTTGCAACGAGAGAGTAAAAATTGCTTTCAAAAAGTTAAAAAAGTAAATAAACGCTTTACTAGCAAAATTTAGCAAAAAAAAATTGTTGGGTGGCCTCGGGAATTATATGTAAGACGTAAAAACTGTACGGTATGCACACAAAATAGTACTATTTTTAAAGTAAATGTACTAAAGTGCAAAAATGTTTAAAACAAAGACCACTGAAAGCAAAATGGTAACCACACGAAAAAAATTTAAAATAATACTCCAAGTAATAAATAGCAAAAAGATGTAAAATGTTTTAAATATTCTTTTAAATATTTGGTAATTTGCAAACGCGTTTATGATGTTTAAGCTCATCATGTGTAGAATTTTTTTCTACAGTTAGTTCTAATAAACATTCTTATTGTAATTAAGATGTAAAAAATATTTATATTAAAAATAGTTTTAACATGTATATAATTTATTTTTAATTATACATAAGAATTGTATAACTCTTCTTTAAATTGTACGAAAAAATGTAAATTGCATTGAATGTTTCATCACTGGCTTGTTACTTTAATTTCTAAAAACAATACAAACACCTGCAAAGCTCGAAAATTCTAAACCAAATTTCTGTTGTTTTACACTACTTTGATTTGTACTTCCATAGCTAAATTAAAGAAAAATTAAAAAATAATATTATTTTTATATTCTTTTAATTGTCAAATACTTGCATTTTCTTTAATGTTACAAAAATTTCTTTTATTAGGCATTTTCAAAGTAAATTATTTTGTAAGCAAAAGTAAAAATTTTACTAGTAAGAACTTGCAAGATATTTTTGTATCTATTTTTTTTTTCTCTCCGTTTACACTCTCTCGTTACAAATTTTTTGGGTTAGTGAACACTTTCCAGTAACAATTGTTGCAAATTCGTCACAATTTTTAGTAAATGAACACATGGCGCATCAAACAGGTGACTGCATTAAATCATGTGTTTATCATATGTTTTAGCTTTTGCGTGTATTTTGTTTTTGTAAAAACTAATTCGAGCTTTCAAAAACGTCTAGTAATGTGTGTATGTGTTTGTGAAAAATAAGAGAGCCACTAAAAATATATTGGGACACATACACACATATTGCCAGACGTTTTTAACAGCACGAATTAGTTTTTACAAAAACAAAATACACGTAAAAGGTAATGCATTCACCTGATATTATTGCGCCATGAAATGAACAGATATATTGCCTGTTTCAAGAGAATCATACATTACTTGGTTTGTTGTTTTCAAACCGAACCAAATCAAAATAAATATTGGTTGATTGTCAACATTGTTATTATTTCAACAAAAAAGACACGAATCGCAACTGAAATGAGGGAAATATAAAAATTATTTGGAATATGTAAATTTTTTTTTGTATGCATTTTGAACAACAAAATTCGGTTTTAGAAATAAATATAAATAAAAACTTAATATGAAGTTTTTAAATAACTTTTTTGCATATTTAATCTATTTATTATTATATTGTAAAAATAAAGTTTTTACGACAGAAGTACCAAAAAGTAGTTTAATACCGTATACTTATATAATCATACATACATAAAACTTTAGATTTAATTTTTTTATTTTATGTTTGGATGTACATATATTTATACAAATAACATTATTATCAAGTAATATCAATTATAAATAACATCAGTTAAAAATATCTCTTTCTTTTGTTACATTAGTTCCTAAGATTTTAATTTTTATACAATATTTTCCTCAGAATTCCTACTGTTACTTGCTCAGATTGTTTTTGATATGGCAATATATGTACATACGTGTGTAAACGATTTAATGCTTGATTTGTTTCATTCGTTTCGAAAACTTCGGCACAAAACAAATCGTGACATGAAAAAAAAACGAATGCTGCAAAAGGCGTTTTGAATGCATTCATGCAGATGTCTACTGTCATGTTAAAAGCGTCACGATATAACTTATATGTCCACAAAATAAAATTACACATTTTAGTATAGTACCACCTGATCATCTTTGTTAATTATTTTTAAAAATTGTGCAAAGTAACAACAATGCCATAACACTAAAAATGCATAGAACAAATTGTTAGGTAACACTAAAATTTGTTATAGCGCCTGCTTTATCAAAACAGTTAATATTTAATGTTAACCGAATGCCTGTAAATACTCTTGATTGATGAGTCATCTGATGTATTCGAGTTAAATAGATGGCAGTTTGCGTTAGGTATTTTAACGAAAAAGAAAGATGAAAATTCACAGAGAGTAGAGCCATTACCAGTTTTTAATGAACTTTGACTTAGGTCTTAATAATTTATCTGCCATTGGAACAGACGGTGCAAGCTATATGTGTGGCACAAAAAAGTTTCTTTATGTTTTCCCTAAAAGAAAAAATAGTTATATTAAATTAGTTAAATGCGTTTGCCATTCACTAAACTTATGCAGATCTGTCGAATTTCTTGTTAAGGAATTGTAAAACTACCTCTTGCACTCTTCATTAAATTGGATATTGATAAAGCAAACACGACATCGATGTTAACATAGAATGTTCTAAAGAATTTCAATTGTTTTCAAATAGCGAAAGAAGAGCTGAGAAGATTTCCCGAAAATATTATTAAAAAAATTAAAAAAAATTTGATCCCGGGTATAAAATTTTTAAAATATCCATAGACTTAAAAGTTTTTTACATAGGAAAGCGAAAGTAGTTGCAGTGTGTGACGCTGGAAACACAAAACTTTACAGACATGTTTCGGGCATTTAAAACCGTCGCAGTCTTCAAAAAGCCTTATTCGATTTGTAAGAACTTATGAAGCCTACTTCTACATAATAACTTTTTTCGTTTAAGCAAATCTTAATTATGAAGAACCAAAGTGATTTGAGCGAAGGACAGGCTGCTATTATTAGCAAAGAGGTATAATTTGCTGACTAAATACGTAACATCGAAGCAAATATAAGTCCACATCTGACGGTTTCACTTACTTGTTTTTTAATAATAAACATTTTTACCAGATTGTAACCAAACCCAAAATGCATGCGCAGTCAAAGGTTTAGAAATCCGTCTGTCGGCTGACTTATGACTTAAAATTTGATGAAGTCTCCAGCATTGACAGAGAAGGTATTCCACCGTCTCCTCCTCCTCCTCCTCGTCTTGGCAACTTCTGCAGAAGTCGTTAAAAGAGATACGCATTCTCCTACCATTGGTTCCGAATAGACAGTGCCCCGTGAGCGCTGCCACCAAGTCACGCAGTCGAACTCTCGGTAACTGCAATAGGGCAGCCGCCCTGCCCCGATCCACAGAGGAACAGATTGTTCTAGCGGTCAAACATGTCGACTCGTTAGACCACCTGGTCTGGGCCAGTTCGTAGATAGTAGCGTCAATAAGCCGTCCGCAAGCAGAGAGGGGTATGCCACAGAAAATGTCAATATTACCATCGTCAAGCATTGTCCCCCTCTTTGCCAGTTCGTCGGCAACTAGGTTGCCTAAAACGGTCCCATGTCCCCTCACCCACTTTAGGGTGACTATCGAAACCACCGCCATCCCGTTAAGGGATGTCCGGCAAGAGACAAGTTTAGATGTGGTGAACACACTTTTGAGGGACGTAATTGCGGCTTTACTGTTGGTGCAGATGAAAATATCCCTGTTGGATATGTTAAAGTACCTCAACCAGCATACCGCCTTTCTAATAGCAGATATTTCCGCCTGTAAAACACTACAGTCATTTGGGAGTCTGCAAATCATCCTTATCCCAAATTCTCCAATATATACCCCACCACCAACTCTCGTCCCTCTCTTGGAGCCACCCGTGTATACACGGAGAGCTCGAGATGGAAGAGAGTGGCCCTCCGTCAGGTCAAAAAGAAATCTTCTTGTGAGGGAGGGTTCTGGCGTGCGGTAATCCCCAAGATCAGGAATAACATCCGTGATCCGTAGTAAGATAGCATGTCCCTATGATTTATGGTTCCATGCGCCTATAACATTCAGTCTGACTGCCGTCCTCAGCGCCAACCTCTTGGCCTAAAGATCCACGGGCAGCCAGTTAAGCATGGCGAAAAGCGCCTTGTGGGCGTTGATATAATGGCCCCAGTCATTAAGATCGCCATACTGCGCAGCACATTCTCCAAGATAGAGTCCAGAGTCGCTTCAGAGTCCAGTGCCTTCAACCAGAGCTCCGTAGAGCAGAATCGGCCTAATCACCGCCTCAAGAAGCCAATTTACACCCCTTAGGTTGATGCCCCAGGTCTTACCAATGCCCTCCTGCAAACGTATATATCCGTAATGGCCTTTGACGCCCTGGCTTGGATATTCATTTTCCAATATAACTTACTATACAAAAGTTTCACTTAAGAACTGTTAAATTAAATGCGATGTTCTTTATTGTTCTAACTGTTAATGCCATTTAAAGCCGGCTGATGCTAGGTGTTGTTATTGTTCAACCTTGGTCTGGTCTGGCGAGCGTAACCTGCTGCGTATATTTGTGTGGCCATATTTTTGCTTGTGATACTTTTTGCATGCGTTAGTATGCTGCCGTCGTGCTCCTCCGACACTGCAAAGAGCGATTGACCCACTAAACATGCTTATGTTTTTATATTATTTGATCGGATTTACGCTATTATTTATTATTGTTATTTTTGTACGATTTAACTTTAATAAATAATAATTAATATAATAATAAATTTTTAAACTTTACTATTTCTTTCACCAAAATTAATTCAACATTTCACTTTTTAACAAAAGACTAATTCTTTTGTTAATTCATGTTTTACATTTTAAGATAACTATTTTCTTTTTCTGTTCGTTCTGTGTTTATGCGCTTTTTGATTTGTTGAGCAAAAAGCCTCTATTGTATTTAATATATTTTCCTGTTCAAAAATCTTATCATTCATCCTAACTTGAGTTAAATTTCTTTCTGTTCGTGGTTTGCTAGTCCCAAGAAAATACTCACTAGAAATTTATTATACTCTGCCACAGCTTCACGACAGGTTATTTCAGAATAATTGTTAATTGATGTACATTCATATTGACAACGCTGTTTCTTTCATTTGATTCTTTACTTTCTTATGTATACCTTTATCACTAAACAATTACTTGAATAAAAGAACAATGAATTAAAGCACGTTTTTTATTTGATCTGATTTTGTTAAAAAATTATATTTATGGTGCTATCACAATTCGAATATATAAGTGACCTTGATTCAGCGTAATAAATTATCCAAAAGTTTGGCAACATTGTTTTCAATTAGAAAACAACGTGTAAATTTTATAAGTGCAAAAAATTTAATATTATTTTTGATAAGCAATCTAAAAAAATTTTGATTTTTATTCTTGATTTCTTTCGGCTATGATTAGTCAGAAAAGCAAAAAGTACTAGGACAATAGCCACAAATACAAGTTTTTTAAAGTGTCCGATGAGCGCACCATGAGCAACAACAGATTTCATTTATTACCAGACGAAGAAGAAGAAGAAATTTCAATGAAGGATAATTGTGGATTTTACACATAGTTTTTCAACTGTGTTTGGTTTAATTGGTGAGCAATATTTGTTTAAGATAATGTCCTTTGGAACAAAAATAATATCCAACTCGCTGTCTCCCTACGAAGAAGCGATTAAAATTCTTAAAGACAGAAAGTTCTGCTTTTACACGCACGAAGTTAGCAACGGCAAAATTTTCTAGACGGTTGGTCTACTTCGATTGTCAACAGAAATAATAGAGGATGAGTTTGTTAAGAAGCACAATATAATGCCGGTAAGTGTAAAGGAAATTAAAACCAAACGGTCAAGTGAGGACGACGCCTTATATTTAATCGAGTTCGAGAAACAATATGGATTAAAACACGAAATAATGAAAGTTACTTATTTTTGTAATATTTCTGTTTATTGGAAAAGGCCGTTCCGTAGAAATAAAGGCCCTACTCAATTTGCCGAATGTTCAATGTATGGTCACGGTGCCAAGAACTGTAACCGAGTCAACGTACGTTCAGCGTATGAAGGTAATCACGATTTCTCTGCACATTAAGCAAAAGCACTCATGATGGAAGTGTTTTGTACAAATATTATAACTGCACTAAGAAGAATCTGAGAAATGTTAACCACAGGGCTTATTACCCAAAGTGCCCTTGACGCAAGGAGTATTGGAAAAACGCAAGCGTGTAACGGCCAAAACTGGAACGTCTAATAAACGACCAAATTACACAAGCTTTAACATTGATGAAGCAGACTTTCCTCAGTTATCAAGTTTTGATCATCAAAATAATGTACGTGAATCAAGTTTTCGCAGCAAAAGACTTTACTCTGAAGTTTTGAAAAGCAAACCCCTTATTAACAACGATGATGATATTTTCAACGAAAGGCTGCTGGATGCGGTTGATGCACTGCAAAATTGTCAAAAAAGCTTATAAAAATTAAAAGTATTGGGTATGATGCTTAACCATGTCATATAATTCAACAGGTACCCATAATGTTATGCTCTGGAATGCTCAAGGCATAACGACAGATTCAGCAGTGTCACAGCTCGAACTAGTTCTTCATAAAAAAATGTTGATATTTTTTTACTCAACGAAACATTTTTAAAACTGCTTGATAAACTTTAACTTGGAGGCAACAAAGTATACAGAGAAGACCGGCTTACCCACGGAGGAGGTGTATTCATAGCGGTAAAAAGTATTATAGATCATAAGTTATTACCTAAAATTAAAACTCATAATATTGAGAAAATTTCTATATAAGTTTTCATAAATCAGTTATTTTAACTCCTGAGTATATCTTAATGTACACTACAAACATTAGATCTGACTTAAATTTGCTAACTAATACCTTAAATAATTTTTTCATATTTTGCGACTTAAACGCACATCACACCCATTGGAACTGTGTTTCAAGAACTCTGCTGGTAAAGTACTTTTTGAACATTGTCTTTTATCTTATTATTTTATATATTACCAGGTTTGGTCGAAATGTTTTAGCTGTTCAACCTTCTACTGTAGACATTTTGTTATCGAATTCCTGTATACCTTTTTCGGCATTTGAAACTCATCCAAGTATTTTAAATCCAGACCATATTTCAATTTCATGTTTAGTCAATGGATATTTCAATTAAATATAATTTCTTTTTCTTTGTACAACCAAGCTGATTGGCCAGTCATTAGAGACTGGGTAGAGATTGAGATTAGGCGTCACGCCATTAATCATATCGATGATAATAACTAATAACATAGATAACATAGATCGAGTTATGTTCTATTGCCAAACAGCTATTTAATCTGATTCCAGTTGGTCAAAAAAAATATGTTACAGAGAGAAATCTCGAATACATCTAAAATATTAATACTGCAAAGAAATAAATTCAAGCGTAAATTGCAGAGATGTGAAGATCCAAACAACAGAACCCAATTTATTAGTATTTTAAAGAAGTTGAACACACTAATAAATTTCCACATAAACAGGGATAGAAATGAGTCTTGGTCAAGATATATTTCTAAGTTGCCTCCCAGCTGTAAAAAGTTTTGGATGCTTACCAAAGCACTTAAAAGCAAGAATTTACTGCTTTTTGATATGCATGTTAACGGTGATATTTAAGAAATGGGTTCAGATAAAGCTAATACAGTTGCTAATGTATTTGCTAGTTCTCACGCTATAACAATGAATAATCCATTAACTAATAATACTTGCATTGCAGATTACGTGGATTGGCTAAACAATGAGTCCCTGCTCAGTGATAGTAATATAGTATAAACTGATGACATTGAAGTAAAATCATATGTATTTTCATTGAAGCCCCGGGCTTAATGGAATTAATGTCATTGTTCTTAAAAACGTGCTTGATTATTTTTTTGAAATACTAAGTTAAATATTTAATATTTGTATAAAAAGTGGCCATTTACCTCAAAGTTTCAAAAAGGTCAAAGTAATTCCTGTACACAAAGCTGGAAAAGATCCTAAAATGCCAACTAGCTACGGACCAACTAGTATTCTAAGCCTATTGGACAAAGTTTTCGGAAAAATTATCTACAAAAGAATAGTAGATTTCTCAAACTTAAACAACATCTTTAATGACCTATAGTTTGGATTCCTTAAGAAACACCCAACCATTCATCAATTGAAGAGAGTAATTAAAGTTATTGAAGATAATAAAAGTCAGCGCAAAAGCACTGGAGGCATTTGATTCTATCTGGCATTATAGTTGGTTGTACAAACTTATTAGTTTTAACTTTCCTCTGTATGTATAAAAAATAGTAAAAAGCTTTTTAAATAATCGATCACTTGTTGTCTGTGTCGATAGGAATAATTCTAGTGAAAGGCAAATAACAGCAGGTTTACCACAAGAGTCTGTTCTTTCCCCCACACTGTAGTCGTTATATACCTCGGATATAAATATTCGCAGAAATCAAGAAGCACCTTTTTATGCTGATGACAGTGCTTTCATATGTTGCGACGTGGTATGAAACGCAATAGTCAAGAGAATGCAACAGGCACTAAACTCAAGCCAAAAATACTTCAATAGCTAGAAAATTAAAGTTAACTATTACAAAACACAAGCTATCATATTTCCATACAATAAGTCGCCAAAACGTATTCCTTTATATAAAAACTTGCTTTCAAGTCTATGAAAGAAACTCTGAAGTGACAATGCTAAAAGTTTTTTATGTATAAGAAATAAAGCCAAATTTGTTGAATAACTAAAAAATCACTGATAAACATTCAGTTGCTTTGCGAGAGAGGTCATCAAAAATATATAACAAAGATGGAAACATTATAGCAATTGCAGTTAAAGTTAATAGACTATATAAAATGAAAAGGTATATGAACCAAGCAACGTCGCAAGCAAATGTAAGTGAAGTTAATATGACAATAAAAGAAAAATTACATCGTACACTGGGTCATATAAATTTTAATATCTTTAAACTAATGTGCAAAAATGAATCACTGCAAGGACTACCCAGCGCAATTGAATCTGTTTATTTGAAATGCGCTGTTTTATGCATAACTTACAATTTCACAATAGTCGAAGAAAAGCTGAAAATAGCTTAGATATAGTATATACAGATTTAAATGGTCCACATCAAACTATAGGAAACAATGGAGAAAAGTACTTTTTAAGTTTCATAGACGACTATAGTAAATTGGTTAAATTTGATTGCATCAAAACAAAAGATAAGGTGTATGATTAATTAGTGTGTGGCATACATTCCGCCACATACACTTCTGTTATTCGAAAACAACATCGAGTTTTGACAACAGTCAAGATCATAGCGTGGATATACATAGATAAAATAATCTTTTTTTTAATGTATTACTAACTTCTTAACCCGAACACGCTTTTTCGCCATTTTATTAATTGTTTTTATAATAAAGTTATGAGTTAATTTTAAAGTTAAGAGTTAACTGCGTTTTATTTTATATAATAGCAAGTTGGCAAAACCGCCACATATGGTGACCCCGACAAACTATTAACAAAAGTTAAAAATGGACGAGCCAAAAGGCAATCAGACACAAGCTGCCGAAACAACGGAAACACCTTCAAAAATGACTACTTACCATCGTGAAGAGTTGGCACGTATTTTAATAAAAATACCACTATTCCAGCACTCTCGGCCAGAACTTTGGTTCACCCAAATCGAGTCACAATTTGCGACTGCCGGCATAACCGGTGTACAAACTAAGTATCACACTGTGGTAGCATTTATTGATAGTGCAATTCTATCCCAAGTCAGCGATGTTATATTGAGCATGCTAGCAGATAATCAATACACAACTTTAAAAAAACGTATGCTAGAGGAATTCTCTGTCCCCGAACAAATACTACTCAAAAAGCTTCTGCAAGACATCGAACTGGGAGACTTGCGGCCATCCCAGCCACTGCGCGAGATGAAAAACTTGGCTGGCAACCAGGTCGACGATAGTTTTTTAAAATCGATGTGGATGACGCGTTTACCGTACCATATGAAAAGCATAATTTCAACAAGTGGAGAACCACTGGATAATGTAATGTAATGGCTTATAAAATTTCAGAAGTCAATGAAAACGTGTCAATCAGCGAACTTTCAACACCAAATGTTGTAACAACAAACAACACTTTACAAGAGCAGATACAGCAACTGACAAAGGAAATAGGTAGCTTGAAGACACAATTTAGACGCTCACGTAGCCGCAACAGAGCTGCACCCGCTAGTAGTAACCACAACTCCCGTGCTCACACTCAGACCAATGAGTGGTATCACAGAAAATTCGGTTCGAAAGCACAAAAATGCCGCGAGCTATGTAGTAAAAATTAAACTAACAAGTCTGTCAGTAGCTGAAAATCGTTTTTCATTGGCCAAACTATTTATAATTGTGGGCGTGGCATGCTGTCAAACTCAACTGTTTCTTAATTTTAGAAAAAGGTGTTTTGTATTTGTTTTTTGCCAAAAAAAAAAAAAATGGTTACTACCTGCAAGCTACCACTGATAACACTGGTCAACACAATTTTGTAAGAAAGGTGCTTACTAATTTTGAATTACCTATCTACCCTGATATAAAAATTATGTTTACTTTGATTCCATCAGGTCTTGTTTTTGTGTTACAGCTACTACCCACAAAATTTAAAATCAAGCATGCTTTAGTTTTATTTTCACACGGAGTATTTACTATTTCAAGAGCGTTGTTTTGCTTACTGGTTTTTGAGTTAAGTGATTCTTACATAATGTCAAGAAAGTGTATAAATGATCCTGACAAGTTTTGTTATATATGTGGAGACATTACTTTTAAAAGTCAGCGAAGAAATTTGACACCTTTAGTAACCAAGTTATATGAAAAGTATTTTGGCTATGCTATCGGACAACAAGACAAAGCGTGGGTTCCACATATCTGTTGTGTTACATGTGTGGGTCATCTTACTGGATGGGCAAAACGATCTCGATCTATGCCATTTGCAATTCCGATGATTTGGACGGAACCAACGAACTACACATTTGATTGTTATTTCTGTTTAACTGATATAAAAGGTATTACAATTAAAACAAAAAGTAAAATTAAGAGTCCTAACTTGTCATCTGCAAAAAGAACAGTCCCTCACAGTGAGGAACTACCCATACCAAAACCATCTAAAAGTTTCGATCAGCCCGCTACACCGGAAACAATCGAATACGAAATTTTATACCCTGACTTCCAAGAAGCTTCCTCATCGAATGAGCCACATCTACTATCTCAAGGAGACCTTAATTATTTGGTGCGTGGTGTCCAAAAAAATAGGCAGAACTTTTGGGCTCTCGATTAAAGGGATGAAATTTATTACAACCAAAAAGTATGTTCGCAATCGAGATCAAACGCTAAAAGTTTATTTTTCACAAGATGAGTTGGTTTATTGCAATAATGTCCGTGGCCTAATGATCGCTTTGGATATAAAATATAAAGCAGAAGAATGGCGTTTATTTATAGGTGGATCAGAAGTAAGTTTAAAGGCTGTTCTTTTACACATTGGAAATGAACTTCCGTCTATACCACTGGGGGAGGCTTCTAATATGAAAGAGTCTTATGAATCTATTAAATTTATCTTGTAAAAGATTTAATATAACGAACACAACTGGAAAGTTTGTAGAGATTTGAAGGTAATTGCCCTCATACTAGGATTACAACTAGGATACTCAAAATACTGTTGTTTTATTTGTGAGTGGGACAGCAGAGACCGAAAAAATTATTATATTAAGAAAGACTGGCCTAAACGGTATTCCCTTACTCCAGGACAAAAAATAATAATATTAATATATTTTTTTACCAGCTTTACACATTAAACTTGGGCTCTTGAAAAATTTTGTTAAAGCTATGGATAAGAATTGTGATGGTTATTAATATTTGAAAGAAAAGTTCTCTAAACTGAGCGAAGCAAAAATTAAAGAAGGCGTATTTATAGGTTCTCAAATCAGGCAAGTAATGAAAGATAACATATTTAAAGAAAAACTAAACGATTTGGAAAAATCAGCTTGGGAATCCTTCATGAAAGTGACTTCAAATTTTCTCGGAAACCAACGATCGAATGACTTTTAAAGTATTGTTAAGGAGCTTTTATCTGCATATAAGGCTTTAGGGTGTAATATGTCGTTAAAAATACATATTCTACATTCACATTTAGACTTCTTTCCTGAAAATCCGGGCGCCGTTGGCGGTGAACACGGTGAAAGGTTCCACCAAGATATTTCTTCTATAGAAAAAAATATATCAAGGCAAGTGGAGTCCACGTATGCTGGCGGATTATTGTTGGATATTACAGCGAGACGTCCCTGAAGGCAAATATAGAAAAACATCTTAAGGTTATCCCGATTTTATTATTGCAATTTAGAGCAATAACTTCACTTTGTCGATAAATTTTGAAATTTTCCAAAATATTTAAAATTGCATTACAAAAAAACTGTTCGTATTCGCAACATTTTGATTTTATTTATATTATCCTTATCCTTGTTCGAAACATAATTAGACAATAGTTTTCATGTTACATACAAAAACTGTTTTTTTTTGTTGACCAGTGTAATGGCCTGCGGTCTTTTCTATAATGTTGGTATGATTATAGTCTTTAGTTGTTGTAAGTGGTTACCGCTCTAGCGTTATGAAATATTTATGAAACTACTATATTTTTCTGAAATTTAAAATTTAGTGGAATAGAACTTCTAGGGAACAAAAGGGAACAAGAAACGTATACCACCCGAAGAAATGTGAAAGTGTCTTCTTTAACCCTATATATACTTTTGAAACCGCCACGACCCGCCGGTAGAACACTTTTTTAATTTGAATGAAATTACTCTAAAAAAATTCAAATTACGATAACTTACACAGCCCTATAATTACTCGTATACAATGGTGTATTAAATTTTCACTCTTTTGGTTAAAGGTTTATGTTTTTTATTTTAGATTACGTAAAACTAAAGTAATTAAATATAATACCTGCGAAAGGGTTTTATGGATTTGTTTTGATCAGCAAAAAATAAGTCATAAAAATATCACAATAGGTTCTATGGTAAACATATGATCTCCCTTTCTAACATACCTGTTGTCAACTGTTAGGGTCAACCAAAATCATAAGCAATTTTGTAAGAATAATCGGTACATTAAACCACTAAATATAAAAAACAACCCCATATTGGCGAGATACTAATTAGTTTTACCTGATATTAAGGTCTGGATAACAAGTGCAGTTTTGTTCAATTTAAGTACCACCTGCTATGAAACTGAAGATAAATGTGTGAATAACATGTATTTAAAAATGTATAAAACTACGTAGAATATGGAGAGCTTTAGTTATAAAGCACTGGCCGAGGAGTATTTTATAAATAAAAACCAGGAAGATGTTCTTAGTTACGTTAAAAAAAACTAAACTTTAATTCGTGTAGCACCGAAATACAAGAGTACTAAAAAAGGCTACAAAAAAGTTAGCTACAGTAAACAAAAGTTTCATATAAAAAGTGAAAAGTGGTTAGAAGGCCAACTTATTGCCACTGTAGAAACAACAAAGCAACATAAGAATGGAAGACCACGCAAATCAATGGACAACTGCAGCAATAGATCTTATAGGCGGAAACTTAAAGATGTTAGCAACTACTTGTACTAAAAGAATTTTTCCTACATCACTTACGATCACAGAACCAATAAACAAAAGTGGATGTAAAACAGTGCAGAAATGAGAAGACATTGGCCTTATTTCTGGATTTAAAGTTGACAAAACAGTAATATATCAAGCTCAGATTGCGTGCGATTAAAAATGGCTCAAATATCTATCCATCATATCATCACATAACCGTTTCTTAAATGGACTGTTTGCCATCAAAGGACACATTACAATCACACCAATTTCGGCAGAGGTACACCTACTATCTCTACTTGGTCACACAGCCGAACGTTACAATCAATACCAGAAAATGCAATAAAAAAATATGGAAACACAAGGCTAATTCTTTTTTGCAAATGAGGATGTGATAGTTCTTCGCGACAGAAACAATACAAACAAGTTTTATGTGAAAATATTTCGGACTCAGGTATGTTCATGATATCAATTGTACCACTGCGGCTGAAACAGATTTTGGAAAATTCAGAGCCTTCGACTAGTACAACGCAAACAATGGATATTTGGAAATACTGCAGGCCAATCAAAGTTGAATTTAAAAAGAAACTTGTGATGCCATTAACAAAGAAGTTAGTGATATCACAAATATGAATATATGAAAAAATAAAATTTCGTTCAAATGTGTACGATATGGATTTCTTCTGCTAGTATCTTATTTTTACTTTTTACAGTTAATCACAATTAATAAGGAAGATAACCCTTATTGAACAGTACTAATTTCATGATATTTTTATATAAATATAGAAACACACAAATATATAAATAAATATTATGTATATAATTATTGTATAACCTTTTTCTTTATTTAGCTTATTTTTCAAATTAGCGTATCTAACATAGTAATGTTTTGTTTCTCTTTTTGGCAAAATAAATGTCATGTTTTTGTACAAAATAAAAATAAATTTACGTTAGAGTAATGAGACATTTTTTTATTTTGTTTTAAATGAATAATAAATGTATATGTATTAACAAGGGCCTTTATTCAAACTAAGCATAACGTTAGTTTTTCCGCAGTTGGATGGTCTCACTATTAATGCTCTTACAGGGTTTAACCAAACTATGTTTAGTTACTTTATTTTTTTATTAAAATATAAATTTCTCACTTAAATATTTGAATGTTGTTTAATCAAACGCGTCTTAACAAATGAAAAGTTAAAGCAAGAGAACATCTTTAATTTTATATTAATAACTACTTACATATTTTCAGGAACAATATGTTATAAATAAAGTTGTATACAAAGAAAAATGTTATTGACAAACAGGTAGTTAGTGGAGAAGGACTACTAAATAGGCTTATTAATTCGCTACCAATTGGGCTTCACAAATGGCTATCAATTTTGGAAATTGGATAAACGTATCTAAAGGTGATGTTGCTTATTTTCAGAACTCTGATATTAATAAACGACATGAAGCTGATAAAAAAAACTATCTGATGAAGCTTAGAAGAGAGTCAAAGCTAAAGATAGCGCACTTGGTGAAAAACTAAATGCATACCTTGTTACTAACGCTATGAAGTCTAAAGTTAAATTTGGTGTAGGTGTTAAAATGAATAATCTTGAAAAAACTAGTATGCGAAAACTTTTCACAATGCAATTAAAACAGGGTTTAAAAAAAGAAAAACCATTAAATATTAAAAAAGCCATAAAAACTGCAAAAAATTTACTGATAAATCATTTCTTGGGAGAAGACCAGAAGTAAAAATTCCAAGAGTTATTACCGTTCCTAAAATTGGGGATATTCTACCGCTTGTATCTATACTTACAGCGCTTGGAGCATTGGGCGCTTTAACGTCTGGTGGCTCGTCGATTGCTAAGGCTATTACTACAGCTAAAAATGGTAAGCAGCAGCTCCAGTAGAATAAACGTCATAATAGAACATTAGAGGCAACAGCAATGGGTAAAGGTATCTGTCTTAAGCCTTATAAGAAGGGATATAAGATATTTTATAATAAAATGAAAGCATCAAAAATCTAATGCAGCAGGTACCTAATAGACCTCTTACCGATGTAGATTTGAAAATGTGTGATAAGAAGTATATTCCTTATTTTAGAGGAGTTAATATGAGAAATAAGTATACTCCCTAAAACTCCACGCCAAACTGAATGCGGAATAATCAATTTAGACTTTCATAGAGGAGATGGTACACATAATGATTATATTAAATATTTTGACAGTTTTGGAAATCTTCAACCACCTCAAGAAGTGTTAAGATAATTCGGATATAATATAAAATACAACTAATAAAATATACCAGAAAAGTAATAATTTTAATTGTGGTCACTTATGTTTGCAGTTTCTACTTCATTTTAAAGGAAAATAAAAAACACACAATTAGTTTATATAATTTTGTTCCCATTTATTATCCATTCTTAACTATACTTATAAATTTTTACATCGGTAATTATTTTTCTTTACATTTTTTCCAATCTCATAACAGAGGCGTATTAAATTTATTTAGATGTCTCTTTCATTTATTCCGTTAATATCACTCAATAGGATTTGAGTCATTTTTAGCTTCAAGCACGTTGATATATAATAATTGTAATAAAAATGCAATATTTGATTCCTTAAAATACCATTTCAGCAAAGTATTGATATTAAAAATACTCCTATCCTAATGATCGATTTCTATGTTTCAAGAACAATTTTTATATGAAATTTGCCTTGCCGGATTATTAAAAAGCAAACACTCCTTATATATTTAACGCTGTACTCGGTAGTTTCCTTGCTTGCATTTTCAATAAGTTTTATTAAATATTAAAGTTCTCGCTGAAAAAGGGTGCTGGTAATATAGTCTTTATAACTCATAAGGTGCGTCCAAGTCCACAAAAATGTTTGTTCTTATAATGGAACCATATTATCGGCTTAAAACCATGGAGAGTTGAAAAACTGCAGGAAACTTTTATTTTAAATTGAGAAAGTGCTCCATCTCAAACACAATCTCATATATTTGAGGTTGACGTTCCTGACTACACTGCAGGTCATTTTTTATTATAGTATTCATTATCTTTGAAGGTAAATTGTTAACTGTTAATTTTTTCATTTCAAAGTAGCCTTTTAAAGAAGATTTTTAATACTTATCTACTACTACCAATAATACATGTAAAAGTTATTAAACTAAATTATAATAATTCTATGTATATATAGAATAATGCTATAAATATAAATGTATTTTATTTTATTTTGAAAATATTTAAATATATTTTTTTTATTGATAATAATATTCCGGAGTATAGAAACTTGTTTTTATTACTCTTCTTTTTGATTTTTTGAAGTTGATGACAGTAGGAGGAATAATTTTTTATACTTCTTGATAATTTTTATCACTTTTAGTTTTCTCTTATAAAAGAAATAATCTCCACGCAAGGTGTATTGTAAATACTAAAATCTTTACATCTACTTTTAAATGCTTGTATTTCTTCTAAATGTTCTTCGAAAATTTTTCTTGATTAATCATAGACAACTCTTATAGCCTAAGATTAATTAAAAAATTAAATGAAAAACAAAACGTTTTTTTTTTCTTTTGTTATAAAAATGATTTGCTTTATTTAAATAATTTTCATTTAAATGTATTAAAAGGATAATATTTTCTCATTGGAGGAACTGGTTTTAACTTCAACCTGCATAGTGAGCTATCCCTATTATCATTTAAAGGATATTTTTCAGTCACTAATGCGCCCGTAGATAAAAGTTCAACATCTTTGTCACTCACCGAATTAAACCAACAGATTCTCCATATTTTGTTATTCGCTCTGCTCTATCATATCCCTGATACTAAGTCTCTGCCTTACGTTTAAATATTTAAAAGCTGCAATTAATTCCGTGTTGCTATTCAACGTTCTATAATTTACAGTAAACTGTCGAACTTTGTATAATTTTGTTTAATAAAAGTAAAAAAAAGAAAAAAACTAATATTTTTTTGTTTTATATTTATTGATTTTTTATATAATTATAATATATTAATTAAAACTTAAAAATAATATTTATAACATCATCATCAAACCGCTATTCCTTTATATTTAGCAAAAGATCATTCCCGTCGTAGTGGTAAAGGAACTCGAAAACTTCGTTATCAAAATAGTTGCTGTGATATCCCATTTTATTGTTGGGAATATCGACATTCTCTTCACTTTTACAACTGTTATAGCTCAATGGTGGGCCTATCGATATGAATATACTGCCTTCCTCAACTTCGAGGGAGAAGGGGCATATTGGGAGTTCTTCTTCCACACTTTCCAATAAAATTAAAATGGGGCTTAAACTTAATTTGCTGATCATGCTTATTTTTTCCATTGTAATTTTTAAAATATTTGACGTTTTTAGAGTTGAGACGAATACACCCTGTTGCAAGATATACTTCAAAATTTACCAAGAATCACAATTAATTTGGCCACACTCCACACTAACAGAAAATTTATAAGTATTTTAATTCTAAATATTGATGTATTTTATGATATTTATTTCAGTTTCAAATAAACATGAACTATGCTTTTTTACGCCCTGTTGCAAGATATTTTTCAAAATTTTGCAATATTCATCACCAATTTAGCCTCACTCCGAAAATTCAACCAACTTCTACTACTAATTTTAAGAATATTTCGGTAGTAATAAAATGTATGATAAGCAATAGGTCTTTAATTTAAATATAAATTTGCGATATTTCGCTACTCCGTTTTTATATCCTTCACCACAAAAAGTGGAAAAAGGGTAAATATAAGTTTGTCATTCCGTGTTTAATTTCTACAATATCATTTTCCGACCACATAAAGTATATATATTCTAACCCCTTATACATAGCGAAGTCGTTTGCCTCCTCTTGACTTGATTTCACAATAAAAAAGATACGTCACTCGATCATAGTGTCGAAATAGGTGCTATTGGAAATCAACATGATCGGTCCATGTCCTTTGAAGCAGCAGGCAAAACACCACGCCTAACTCTAATTTTTTTCATGTAATTTTGAACAATAAGGTAACTCAAATCAAAAAAATAAATATATGAGGCGATAGAGAATTAAAACATAAGTAAAAAACACAAATTGACGCTCGCCCATATTTTCCGAATTACTGGCCTATGAAATTTTAAAATTTTTTAAAATAACAATATGGATATAATTTTAAAGATTTTGAAGAGATCTTTCCGAAAATACTTAAACTTTTTAAAAATGCTTAACCCAATAAAAGCCGATGCCATTTTTATGTAAAGTTTTATATAGAACATTTCACCAAAAATTTTAGTTTTTTCAAAAAACTGCACCCACATTAAAAAATTTGAAACATAACTTACCACTATCAACAATTTAAAAGTTTCCATATTTGCAAAAAAAAAGCACATTTACCCATCTTCAGAATATTCCTTTCTGCGAACGTTCAGTTTACTAAGAGCCTTGCCTTTCACGCTTATAAATTAGGGGGAGAGTGCAGAGCAGACGCCAAGGTGATACATAAGCAGCTTACCCCAAATATCTTCATTGTGCAAAAAATTGGAGTTACTTCACTAAACTAGATTTAAATAGATGGTGAAGGGTATATAAGATTCAGCATAGCCGAATATAGCACTCTTACTTGTTTTTTTTTTTTAACCAATTTCTACTACTTATTTTTAAAACATGGTGGTCACCACCATTTCCCATCTACTTATGACGATATGTTTTAAAGGATGTCGAAGAGAATACATGTAATTTAGTCTAAAACTAGTGGACTTTCTGAACCGAGGTAATGCTCTCGCACTCACGCATCTTAAAAGCATCGCTATACCCAAGGGCCTAAAACTGCGAGAACGAATAGAGATTTGTAAAGAAAGAAGATAAAAGAAAAAATGAAGACATTTAAAGATAATGAAAATGATCATGCATTTTTTAAGGATTTTTTACTCACATATTTCTTAAGTATATGTTGGGAGAATTCGGTGCTTCTTTTGACAACATTTCAATGGAAAGTGTTTCACATTAGATAACGTTTACTCTATGAGGGAGGATCTTGTGAACTCAAGATGTCAATTTAATACGTCAGAAGTGCGTTCAAGTTAATGTCAAACACTGTGATTGAAATTACTTCCAAGCCTTTTGTTGTTTTTAAAGAATCTTCTTGCCGTATTCTTGCAATCTAGTAAACCCATCTTCTTTCCGAGATAATCTGTATTTTTTTGCTGTCTGTGTCAAAATCACCGCACATTTTCCATTTCTGAAATCAAGTTTATAAGCAATATGAAGGATGTATTCAACGCACCTTATATAAGCGTACGTCATGGACAGCCTATACACATAAGAGCTCCACAAATACTTCTTTCATTCTCAAATAAAAGTTATGAATGATATTTTCACATACTTGTATTAGGATTATCGCAACTATTTGAGCTTTTATATCACTTATTTTTTATTTAACTTTCTTCTTCTCTTCATACCCTTTATCACAGGAGGAAAGGGCCTGTTTAAGTTTCTCATTCCGTTTGTAATTTCTACAATATGCAATTGTTTGCGAATTTGTATATATATTTTTGATCCTTATACATAGAGAATTCGATTTAGCGTTGTCCTTCTGTCCGTAAACGCTTTAAAATCGGTTTTGCTACCTCCTTAGCTGAGCTACAGAAAATTTAATACCACCAATATTTGTTGGGTTGATGTTGATATCTTCATCCAACTAGGACCGCACAAAAAAATGACTCGAATTAGTCACCGAGCACCAACCAGGATGGTAAAAAAAAGAAAAGACCACACAAAGTAGGACTTTCGTATTAAAAGAAAAAGCTGTCACAAATAAACTTGCCTTTGAAATTGTTTATTGAACAAAATTTAAATTATAAAATTAAAGCAAACGATCTAATACAAAGCACGTCTATTAAGCGCGAAAATTTTTTAACAATGGCTACTATATCAAATATAAAAAAAAATGAGTACAAGAATAATATAATTAAAAACTAGACGATGATTGATTACAGCGCCCCTTAGATGTCTGTTCAGATGTTACTAAAATTTGGCATCACAATTAAGTATTGGTCACGGATGGAAATTCACTATTGTTCAGAGATGAACACTTATCCATAGTTTCAAAAGTTGAAGTTTTGCAACATCGGTCCTTATATGATGGAGATACGTAAAAAAGGCGTGCGCTTCTATTTTTCTTACTTTTTTAGATTATATTGTGATCTTTTTTTTTGGAAATTCCACAAGAAATACTGTAATTTACAAGGTAATTGATATATCACTAAACCATTAAAATTTCTCCGAAATAATACAATTTACCAAAATTTAACCAAAAATATGAAACTTAGCTAAAACAATTTGAAATTTGGTTTAAAACAGAAAATTCCTATGAAAAAACTCTATACTAGCAAAAAGCGAATTTTACTCAATTAAAAGTTCATCATAACATTTATTTACACAAAAATTTCACCAAAATTTTTAATTCTTTAAAAAAAATTTGTTTGCAATACAAACCAAATATTCTCAAAAAATAGCTTAAAACCTCAGTGGCTAAATAAACAAACAAAGGCACTTTGCGGTGGATAATGCAGCAGTAAAAATATACAATCCTATAGGGATTACCTGTGTGCAAGAAAGTGGCCAATAGACCCTAAGCACCAATCGTTTCCATCGGACAAACGGTTGGTTGGTGCTTTTTTATGTCACAAGAAGCACGGGAATCCAGGCGACATATAGTGTTGGCAGAGCAGACACCAAAGAAATAAATACACAACTTAACACCCCAAATATCTTCGTTCAAACCAAAGGAATGCATATTCCTGCAAAAAGTTATATTAAACAAAAAATGCATACACAATTTTTTTTTGGTAAGGGTATATAAGAATTGGTAGAGCTTAGTAGACATACATTGTTTTTATACTTTTTTTGCACTTAAAAAGAGTTTTATCGATCTTTGCTAAACTACTTCCGCCGATATGTTTAAAATGTTTATACTTACATTCATTTGGATAGGGCATGAAAAGATTTTATAGAATAATATTTCTTATAAACTTTTAGTTTTTATGCTGTATTTACCATAAAACAAGCTAGGGGGAAATTCCAATTGAACGCCAAGAAAGTAAATATTGCTCTCAAAACGGGCTTTTGTCTTCTGATTACGTTTAATCCCCAAGAGAGTGTACGGCTTAAAATTTATTTTTCGAAAAAATTGTTCTCTTTTTAAGTCTATTTGTAGACTATTTAATTATCATTACTTACTTAATTATTTGGAACTTTAACCGGCAGTTAGCCAAAAATTAATTTCACAATGTATGATTAACGGTGAACGGACAACATATTACAAAGAAGTTGTTAAATTTAACCCTCAAAAATTTTCCATTTAAGAACTAATCGTAACCAAAAAAAAAAAAATTAAAATGGATAGAAATCTCTTTTTACTGTCTGATAAGGAGCTTAGACAAAGCTACAGATTATCAAAGTCTGCAACACAATATGTTGTAATTCTTATGAAAAACGACATAAAAATATTCTTTATGTACCTATGTCTCAGATATATTAATTATTAATTGCGAAAACTCCCGCGTTCGTTTTCTTGAAATCTATGCAAACAAACTACCAGTATTGCCATGTTTTTTATGTAATTCTTTTGTCAAGTAACCGGAAGATGGTGAAACTTAAAATAGTAACCAGTGATTAAAGTGTTCTGGTTAGTCAAACTGTCAATTAGGTTATTTTCTGATAAAAACTTAATGATTGGACATTGCGAAAAGGGCCCATAGTTAAATTAAAAATATCATGCATGAATGTGTGTTTCATTTATTGATAGATATGTACGTAGCAGCGGTGATCATGAACACAAATCCAATCATTTTAATGTTAATGTCATATTTATTATGTTTAAGAACTTAAGCTTAAATAAGCTATAATTAAGTTATAAATTCTTATTCTTCTCTAACCTTTTTGAATAAACAGTTGCATTAAGGCAAGACAGACTCTTGATATTAACACTTACTGTGTCACATGCTAAATGACAATTACAATATCTAATAAACAACATAAACTTAAAAAAAATTTAACTTACTTTGGTGTTGTTGCTATTGATTTCTTGTTTTGAATATTTAAAATTCCACAAAAATTTACTCAAATAAGAAATTTCACCAAAAATAAAAATTATTTTTATAAAAACCGATAATTCCGAAAAAATCGTTTGATTACAAAAAAAAATCAATTAATAGTCGAAATTTACTAAAATATAACATTTTCTTCAATATTTCACAAATAAGGGAAAATTTAAAATATTCAAATTTCAAAAGTCTTGTGCAAATTTCAATCAACTGTCGACAATTGTTCAATAGTTTGATCATATACATAAAACATCAGCATTTATTGTAACCCCCTATAATTTATAATTTAAAATATTTATACTTCTTAATGAAGCAGAGTAAATGGACAAAGTAATAGACATTCTGTTTAATTTTCAACGATTAGGCCATATAGGTCAATTTACTTCAATTAGGAGAACGCCCGTTCATTTTTAAATTCAAATTTTAAACTTGTTGTTCTTTGTTAATTTTAGCTTTTTGTCAATAACGGTTCAAAAGTTTGGCCACATACATCAACAATTGGGTCACCTTTTAATTTTCAAATAAAAACTTTATACATTTTATCATATCGGATTTTGCAATAAAGGTTATTTGTAAATTTTAACCATCTGGCTACAACAGTTTAAAAGTTTGGTCATATACACCAAATTCCACTAACTATTGGGACACCCTTTTATTTATAATTTTAAATGTTTATACTTGTTATTATAATGGTCATAGTAAGAGATATCCTGTTAAATTTTCAAATGTTTGTGTATAACTATTCAAAAGATAGGCGCATTTACGTCACTTATGGTCCCCTTTAATTTTGAGATATATTTTTGTATTACATTTTGCGATTGGGAGCTATAGTAATACGCATTCTTTTCCTAAATTTTAAAGAATTGCGCTTTACGGTTCATAAAACCCTTAAAAATATGTATGTTATGTGGGGAAACCCTTTCATTTTTAAGATTATGAATGTTTTTAAAACGGGACCAACCTGTAAGTAAAATTTATCAAATTACAAAAAAAATTTCAAAATCTGTTCAGAAACGACAGTATTTTGCTGTTGACAAATAACAAGATATCTCTATTAAAACATTTACCTGGTACAGGTTCGATTCATGGGTATGCGAAGTATATCTAATTTTATTTTGAATTAGGTGATTAATTTTGTTATTTAAAACAATCATTAAAAGTTTACTTAAAATTGATTGATTTTTTTCAATTTTGTTGTTTACGTTATTGTGCTGTGAAAGTGGCTACACTATAATTAAGAATCTCTAACTTCTAAATATTCGGAGACAATATACAAATTTAACCAGCTCTTACAAAGTTCAGGATCTAAATCAAAACAACATAGTAATTTAATTTCACCCAAAAATGCTTTAACTGATTATCAATAATATTCTTGCAATAGTGATATACATACACACCGAAGGTAAATTGAGACCAGGTAAATGCAAAAGCTTTTATGTGTATTTTGTTTTTTACATTGGTATTTTTCCGCGCCGTGGCTTCTATCACTAATGTTATAGGTCAGTGTGACCAGATTAAAAAAAAAAAAAAAAAAAAGCTAAAAAGACATTAAAAAGTGCTAAAAAGCGCTAAACAAAATTTTAAGTACTAAAACGTAGTGCTAAAATTTAAATGTCTTTATTTTCTTTGAGGGTTCATAGTTTTATCATTTACGTTTACGTTGCCTTAGAAAAATTTATTTTCATTGAAGAAAACAGAGTTTTTTAAAACAATAAATTATTATTAAACATAAAAAGTTTTAAAAACATATCAAAAACGAAAATTCAGTCTTTAAATTTAATATCACATATATTCACCTATATTCTATACTTAGCAAACTAGTAAAAGTGCCATATTCGGTTTTGCCGAATCTTATAAATCCTTCACCATCTATGTAAATCTAGTTTAATGAAGTAACTTCAATCAAAAAAGTAAATATTGCGGTGACAGATACTTAAAAAATAAGAAAAAAATTTTTTAGAGCTACATATACATATGCAATCGGCTCTTGATGGGTTAAGCATTTTTAAAAAAATTTAGTATTTTCTTCAAGATTTCTTCAAAAACTTTAAAAAACATGTTGATATTTTTAAAAAAATTTAAAATTTCAAAGGCCCGTAACTCGGAAAATATGGCCGAGTACCAATTTTTTCACTGGATGTTCTTTTAAATTGCTATCGCCCCATATATTTGCTTTTTTGATTGAAGTTACTTCATTGTTCCAAGTGATGTAAAAAAATTAGAAGGGTTTCTAACAGCATCTCTTTCGACACTATGTCTGATCTATTGACGAATTAGAATTTTTTCTAGATCATGTAGTGCTTTGACAAACTTTGTTTTAACACTAACACGGACGGACAGACGGACATCGCTCAATAGACTTGGTTATGCATAAGAAGTTAGAATATATATACTTAACGTGGTCGGAAATGGATATTGTAGAAATTACAAACTTAGTTATACCCTTTTTCCACTTTTTGTGGGTATAAAAAACTATATATGTATTTCTAAATTCATTTGTTAAATATTAAATACATCATCAAATGATTTAGCATTGTTATTAAAATTTTTATTATAATATATGTTTTGATTACATTTTTTGATTAGATTATCCGTAATTTTAAAGCTATGACAGAAAAGTGCATTAATTATCTTTTGGAACATTTTGTAAATTATATTAATTAAAGTGCTAAAAAATGCTAAATGAACAATTGGAAAGTGCAAAAAAAGTGCTTAGTGCTAATCCGAAAATTTTGCTGCTAAATCAACAAAAAAAGTGCTCCATTTAGCACCGAAAGTGCTAAAATGGGCATACTGTTTCAGGTAACTGCCTCAAGTGGCCGGCACATATTTCATAATTTGTGGATGTCTGACCACCTTGTGCTATGAACTACGTCTTACTTATGTGCTATTTGTTAAGGTGTTTTTTTGCCTCTAATGTAGAAATGCTTATTGACAGCGTCAAACAATTTTTACTCGTTTCCGGAAATATGACGATTTCTTAATTATTTCATATATATATGGTCATTGTATAAAACTTTTAAACATTATTTGTTTTATATTCTTTAGCCTTGTTTTGTGAATTTATAATGTTATTTTGACCTTTGAATGGAAATCTGACTATATTAAATCTATATATATATATATATATATATATATATATATATATATATATATATATATATATATATATATATATATATATAGATATATATATATATATATATATATATATATATATATATATATATATATATAACTGTAACAGGGTCTGTACATGAAATATTTTTAATAATTTTGTTGTTGGTTAATCGCTATGGAATATAAAACACATATTTTTTTAATAAACTACTTTTTTCGAAAAATGTCATTTACTGAAAAAATATAGATACAAATTTTAAATAAATTCTACCGGTATTATGGTACCACAGTTGTCACCACACATTATGTTTGCAAACGAACATTTGTAACACTACTCGGCAATAAATATTTAAAAACATATTTTTCTAAGTTTAAATTTAAAGCAAATTAGAACTGAAACGCTGACGAAGTCGTTGGCATTGTTGGCATAAAATATATTTTATAATTTTGATTTCTTTTTATTTTCCGAAATGAACAGTTTTTTTTTATCATAATATTATTAATATGTAATGAAATAAATATTTCTTTGAAGTGTATATTGCGTTGTTCCTCTGATTATGATTTTATTTGCGGTTATTAAATTAACTAGAAAGTGTGCATTTACAGCACATAAATAACATATACACGTCTATGAATAACTCATTGGAAGTTAACGATTTCTAAACGTTGTCATTTAGTAAAACTAAATCATCCTAATGTTTCTAAAATTTTTACCGTTTCAAATTAATTTTAAGCGTATCAAAGCAGATTTGTGTTTTACATCCTGAAACATTACTTGTCCTATTATCATTCTATTAATGTCAAAATTTCAGGGTGTGGTTAACATATAATAGATTTATTCATACAATGGTATTTACGTAATTTTGATGTTGTGACAGGGGTTAAATTCTTTTAAGGTATTCTAGCAAATACAGTATTTACACACACTGCATATCGCGTGAAATCTTGTGATATTATTCCCCCTGTCATTGCTTCCTTATTTGATTTGATTGTCATACATTTCGAATGAAATTGTATTTTCAAATAAACAGACGGACACGCACGGGTGATGGGTAAAGGAAATTAATTATATTCTTTACATAAAATTACAACCATATATAAATAAAAATCATGTTTTAGAATAAAAATAGTACTTGGAATTGTACTAAACCCAAACCAAATGTCTTGTAAAAGGGAAATTGTGTTTTTTCATTTTTACGGTCTCTTGGTTTTACGGTCTTTTATTTCAACATTATTTTTTTTTTTTTTGACAAATAAAACAAAAAATAAATAAATAAATAAAAAAAACAACGAAAAATGTATGTAGATGCGTATGTTTTTACATGGGTTTATTTCATAGCGATTCAATTTAGTTTTGTAATTTAAAAGAAAAAAAAGTAAACTAATTTAAATTTTGTTTGCAAGAGAAAACCTTTCTATAATTTCTTTCGTTTTGTCTATTAGTTTTAATTTTTGCTTTTTTTTAACATTAATTTGATGTAAAATAAATTCATTCACTTTTATGCCAATATCTGATATAAGTCTACTTATAATTTAATTGGAGCAGTTAATACTACTTTCCCACTAAATGGAAAACAAAACTTTTTGAGTAAAACTATTACAAGTGGTTCCAGCCAGTTACCGTTTTTTCAAATGTTCCTAGTAGAAGCATTGCAACTGCATGACATGGAAATTGTTAATAAATTTGTTAAGACATTAAAGTGATGATTTTTTATATTAAATATAATCTAAAGAAAAAATGAATTAAATAATTCAGATAAAGTTCATTTTTTATTTTAATTTCCTAAAATTTTTAGTTGGATTATTTATACAAATTTAATTATATACAAAGTTTTGCGGGCGTTTTCTGATGAAAACAGAAGGAATTTGACACCAGTGGAATGTAATGCAATATTTATATTTTAGCTTTTTACATTGTAAACATCATCATTTTACCCACTAATTTTGTAACAAAGAACAAGAGGTATAATTAATTTGGCTGTAATATTGAACCTCATCAGAATATCTGGGACAAACGACGAATTTGTGATATTTGTAGATATCAAAATGTACACAATCAAAACGTCGGACTAAATTTGTTATACGCATCGAACTCTAGACTAGATTTATATCTATATCTTACGTGGGCGAAGGACGAACAAACGGTACAATGTCATCATGTTGGGCCTTAAATTCAAAGTATTAAGTGAATAAAACTAATTGATAAATAATTGACAAATTTGCATAAATGACTTTTCAATTTTTGTTTTCTTTTTTTTTTTTTTTTTTGTTAATTTAATGAAGTTGTCATTTAATCAATTTAGCTTGAGATATAAGACTCTAGAATTTTCTATAAAAAATTTGGAAAGAGTCCACTAATGAGCTATATTAGCAGTAGCGAAATAGCCATATGGATATACTTTTCCCGCTGTAATATATTTAATTTTTTAGTTTAAAATGATATTTTATTAGATTAGTTTGAAATTATATTTGAAAAATTCTAATTTTGTTTTTTAAGATTTAAAATAAGTATAATATTAGTAGTTCAATAAAAATATTGTTATTATTTATGATTGGGTTGGTGTTTCATTTTAACCATAATATTATTTTTTATATGGTCACAGTAAACAACTTGAAATGTTATAGAAACTTGATTTTGTCGTTATTGCGCTTCATACAACTAATTTTTTACCAAGAATTTTGTGGGCGAATTCTTCGCGTATAGCAAAGTAATTGTTCGGCCTAGTTGTTTTCCTAGCAATTATCATTCGATCAAGTTATTGGTTGAAATTTCCGTTTCATGGATGAAGTGAATTTTCTGTAGCGTTTATCGTATCGTTAGTGCATCTAACATATATAAATATGTATTTATGTATCTTCTTGAAGTAAAACGATTGCATTTTAAAATTGATCGCGTTGGTTTATTTTATATTTTGTAGTCTTTTAATTGTTGGTATGAAAATTTTTAACATATAACCAAAAATTTATGGAGACTCATATAGTCTTTACCATTTAAAATATCTTGAATTTGAACTAGAAATATAGTAAGATTACCGAATAATTCTTACAAAATAAAAAACGACTTAAAAACGGATTTCAACTATTTTTCTATAACGTTTAACAAGTTAAGCCATATAGATCAAATTTCGTTGACGATTGGGACACCCTTAAATTTTCAAGTCCAAATTTTATACTTTAAGTTAAAGCGGACTTACCAACACAGCTTTTTGTAAAGTTCAACCGTCTGTCTGTAACGGTTTAACAGTTTGGCCATGTATATCGAATTACATCAACTGTGATAACACCCTTTATTTTATAATTTTAAATATCTTTTTTTCTTATTATACCAGAAAAAGTGGTGTAGTATATAACGGTTCAAAATAAAGAGCCACATAAGCTAAATTACATCAATTATCGGAACGCCCTTTGATTTCTAAATTGATATTGTATACTTGTTGTTATAGCTGACTTAGCAATATAGGTTTCTTGTAAATTTCAGTTTTCTGACCTAAAAGTTCAAAAGTTTGGCATGTAACATTAAAATACATTAATTGTTGGGACACCTTTTAGTTTTCAAATCCAAATTTACATTTATTGCTATTATATTTATACTTGTTATTATAAAGAACTTAGTAATCGGTATTCTGTCAAATTTTCTAGAGGTTGTCTATAACGATCCGAAAAAAAGGCCCATCTAGGTCAATTTATACCACCTATGGTAACTCCTTTTACTTTGTAGATTACTTTTTGATATTGGGAGCTACTGGTACGCATTTTTTTAAGTTTAAGTGGTGCCCTTTACGGTTTATAATACACAGAACCATTTCAGACCGCATAAAGTATATATATTCCGACTTTTTATGCATAGCGAAGTCGATTGAGCGATGTCTGTCTGTCCGTCCATGTTAACGTTGAAATCTAGTTTGCCGAAGCACTAAATCAACTAAAAAAATTTAAATACACTAATCGATCAGACAGTGTCGAAAGAGGTACTATTATATATAATATCGGTCCATGTCCCTAGACGCAGCGGGCAAAACACCACGCCTGTCTCTAAATATTCTATATCAGTTGGAGCAATGAAGTTACTCCAATAAAAACAAGGAAGAGTTCTATATTCCGGCCATATATATATATATATATATATATATATATATATATATATATATATATATATATATATATATATATATATATATATATATATATATATATATATATATATATATATATATATATATATATATATATATATATATATATATATTATATATAGATATTTGGGGTGAAGTTGATTTGCTTACATATCACCTTGGCGCCTGCTCTGAACTCTCCTTCATTAAAGAACCTATTGATATTTAAGCGCGAAATGCAAGGCTCTTAGAAAGCTGAAAGTTCGCTGCAACGAATATTCTGAAGATGTCAAATATTTGGTTTTCAGGTTCACTTGTACAATTATAAAATCAATAAGTAAGAGTGCTATATTTGGCTATGCCGAATCTTATATACCCTTCACTGTCTATGTAAATATAGTTTATTGAAGTAACTCCAATCAAAAACGCAAATATTGGGGTGACATAGAATTAAGAAAATAAAAAAAATGGTACTGCATATATATAATTTTACATAAAAGTGACATCGGCTTGCATTTAAAAAAAAATTATATATTTCCTCAAAGATCTCTTTCAAAGCTTTAAAATGATACCCATATTGATATTTTTTGACATCCTACACCCATTAAGAGCCGATTACGTTTTTATATAAAATTATATATATATGTAGTACTTAATTTTTCTATTTCTTAATTCTATGTCACCTCAAAACTTGCTTTTGATAGAGCTACTTCTGTTAACTAGATTTATATAGATGGTGAAGAATTTAAAAGGTTCGATACTGCAGCACTGTTACTTGTTTTAGTTAATGTTTAGATTTGCAGCAAATTAAGTAAATTGTCAACAGTAAAGTAGTTTGCGAAAGCCTGCTTTATATGCCTGGATTACTTTGTGGAATTCCAGCCAGCTGATAATACGGTTAAGGATAAGACCTGTGAAAATTATATATATATATATATATATATATATATATATATATATATATATATATATATATATATATATATGTATGTATGTATATATAATTATAATATATATTAGCACCGAAAGAAATCTGTTTTGTATTCTTTTTTGAACGAAGTTAGAAACTCACTTAATTAGCTCGGTATTGCATATTTAAAGAATTTGTAAGATTTTTTGTCCTGACTTCGAAGGGCGAGTCAACAAATGGACCAACAATAATAGCAACGGACCAAGAAATGTTACAATTGCATTCTGAATTAGGTAACGGTGATCTAATATACTCATTTTTTGCCAGCTATTCTAGTTTCAAATGTTAAACTTTTAAAAGCTAAAAAAATAAATAAAAATATTAAAATTAAAAAGAAAACGATGTATAAGTTACCAGATAACTTTATTCAGTAAACATACTGCAAGTTTTGTAGCAAATATATACATAAATATTACTAACAATATTTGTATAACAGCTCGTGTTGTAGAATTCAACAATGTAACAGACTCATAAATGGTTGTGAACTGAATAATCGTGCATATTTCCATTGTTTATTTATTTGTTTAATTAATTCTAAGGTAATAATCAAAAACAGACTTATGAATAAGATACCTAAATATAGCTTATATATGAAATACTTAATAATAATATAAAATTTTACATGCAAAATATTATACACTATTAGTTCAAACTTTTTACTTAAAGTTTTTGACGATGTAATTATTGGGCTATTTATTACATAATTTCTTTGGTGTAAGGCGACAAAAAGTAATCTTCTATGACAAAATGATAATCTGGAGGGTATATAAGTTAAGACATTCCACATTTGAAACTCCACCACTGTACAAAATATTTAAATAAAAATACCAGACAGAAATATGGTCCATTTTTTCCTGAAAAAGATTTGTTTTTCTGATGTTGCACACGTACACAACAATATTTTCTGCAACCGAGGGAATCGCCAATTAAGCAATTTTGGAGAATAGCATTAAGTTAAATTAAGAAACTATTTTGTAAACATCATTTCAGTTGATAATTAAACTCAATAAAGAAAAGTCCTAGTTGCGGAAGCAACGACAACTTTTTTAAAAAATTAAAATAATTAATAAATTTTTAATTGGCGCCCGAGCAGGGACCAACGGGTCGTTAAATAAATAGTCCCAAATGAAAAAGTAGGACTTCGCGTTTTTCGGTAAAAAGTGCAAAAAAAAAGCCTGAACATCAAAAAGTAAGGCAAGGTGCTTAACCAAAAAAGAAAAATAACAATAAAAACCTGAACATCAAAAAGTAAGGCAAAGTGTTTAAAACAAAAGGGAAATGGCAATAATTTAAAGCCTGAACACCAAAAAGTAAGGCAAAGTGTCAAATCCAGAAGGGAAAATTATAATAAGTCCCGAGCAGAAAAAGTGAATTTAAAGACAGGAAGACTGGTCATTCGTAACGGAAAAAAGGCCCAAGTAAATCAAGGAAAAGGATAAGTCCTGACACGTTCAACACCTCAGGTCTCCAGCGTTGACAAAAAAAAAATGTTATTTTTAAGCTATCTGTAAGTAAAAGCAATCTTTAACTCCAAGGAATTAAAAAAAATTTTTTTTGTTAAAATAATTGATTATAAAGTAGAGAAAGCAATATTTTTAAAAATGATCGAATTATAAAAAGAATTTAAAAGAATAATAAAGGATTGGAAATTTAAAGAAAGACAAAAAAATTTTAATGATAAATAAATACAAAAATAAATTAAAAGCGAAATAAATATAAAAGAAATAATAAGAAAATAATTTAGCAACGGTGAGAAAAAGGATAAAATTTTTTTTAATTAATTAAGAATTTCAAAAATATAAATTAAACTTTGGATAAGGGGGAAGTTGTTGCGATTCTTAGGAGACCCTCCAACAGCTGAAAAAAAAATAAATACTATTGGGAAATTTTTAAGATAAGAAAATTTTAAAATAATTAAAATTTTTTAATAAGTTAAAGATTTTGTTCTACTTAAAGTCAAATCAAAATATTGAAATTGAAAAACAAAATTTTTTTACATAAGTAATATAATGCAAATAAAGAAAAGATTTAAAAAAGAAAAAATTAGAAATAACAAAAGAAGTAAGGATTCAAAATCATAAAAAATGAAGCTTTGAATAAAAATAACTTTTCTTGAAAGGAATATTTTAAATAATTCAATTTAAAAGATTCATGATCATAAAAGGATAAGAGGAGAGTTAAGTCTGTTTCCTTAAACTATTAAGTCGTTTAGGATATAAAAAAAATATTATCAATTTAATGCTTTTAAAACGAGTCAGGAAGAGCAAATAGCCGCGACCTTGTCGAGGCTAAATTTATCCTCATCTACTTCAGCGTCCACTTCATCATCACTATCTGTATTTACTAGTAACCAAAAAAAAAAGAACTTTTAGATTTAATTTCGGCAACAGTCTCTTCTATTCTAAATCCTGCAGCAGAACAGGATGAAGAGCTTAGCATAGATTTTCGACATGTTGACGCATCAGATCGGGTACCTGATGTTGTTAAATGGCTCAGAGAATTCTCAGGGAAACCCGGAGAGTTCAATTCTTGGAGGTAGTCGGTAGACAAAACACTCCAAATGTATGGGCATAACAGAAATACACCGAAATATTTTTCTATTCTCCACACGATTAGTCACAAAATTTTAGGCGAAGCGGATGCGGCTCTTGAGTCGTACCGAATACCCCTAAATTGGGAGAAAATAAAAAAGTGCCTAATGATGCACTATTAAGACAAAAGGGACATCGCCACATTAGAGTATCAAATGACAACCCTAACTCAACGCGGAAATTCAGTCCAAGAATTTTATCAACAAGTTTATCAACATCTTTCATTGATATTTGATAAGATTGATTGCCTGGAATGGGGAGAAGATGCTCTGTCTGCAATGACATCGACGTACAGAAGTAAGGCCCTCGATACATTTATCAGGGGTTGAAGCTAGGTAACCTTAATTATAGAACGATACATGCCAATAGTGCCAGCAACTTAAAACAAAATACTAAAGCCACTCCACAGTATCGTTCGTTTCGACCATTTTATCCGGAACTTACAAATCCACATAGGCCTTCATTTAGAACTGGTAAATTTTGCCATAATGGTCAATTTCAATTTAATCAGAATCCAAACAGATTTAATCAACCGAATAATTTACATTTTCCTTCATTCGGACAGTCAAGGCCATTCCAACAGTACTTTAACAGTTTTAGCCAACCCCAAGCAACTCAACCAGATTATAATAGGTACAGAAACAACAATCCTAATCCATTTAAAAAACCAACTCTAATGGAGGAAGATAACTCTCAACAATTTCGACAAAATAACCCACAACAAAATTTTAAACATCCGTTTCCAAGTTAAATGACGCATCCTCCAAATAAGATACAGCGTAATTTCCACTTGGGAACAGAGTACCCTATCGAAAGCAATGAAATACATGACTTTTGGTACGATAATGATGTGACGTACAACCAAACAGGAAATTTTTCACGCGACAAAGAAGTCATCACCCATATAAGCTCTCACGGAGAAGATAACATGGCTGAGGGTAACGACCACATTAATTTTTTAGATTAACGCTTTCTTCTCTTCCATATATTGAATATGTTACATGAAGAGGAGATAAAATTAACTTTCTAATAGAAACAGGTTCAAATTAAAATTACATACAATCAACTCGTATAAGGAATCCATTAAAAAACGAAAAACCGTTCAAAGTTAGTTCTGTGGCGGGTGACATAGAAAAAACACATCATACTTTTATTGATATATTTGGACCACAAAAAGGAAAACTTAAATTCAACATTTTACCTTCATTAACTTCTTTCCACGGAATAATAGGTAATGATACACTATAGGACCTTAAGGCAACCATTCATACTGGTCAAAACTTCATGACCATATTCCCCAATATAAAAATTCCTCTAAGACAAAAAATATCACAAGAAGTCAATCAAGTAAAACTGCAAGTACCATATTTAACTCAAAGCCAACAAGTTAAATTAAAAAACATAATAGCGAAATGCCCCAATTTATTCTCAGATCCAGCCGAGAAATTAACATTTACTACTCTAGTAAAAGGTGAGATACGTACTACCACAGATACCCCGGTCTATTCAAAGCCATACCCATATCCGATGGCACTTAAAGGAGAATTTGAACGTCAAATAGAAGAACTTCTCGATAATGAAATAATAAGAAAATCCAAGTGTCCTTATAACTCCCCAGTCTGAATAGTCGACAAAAAGATGGATGATTCTATCGAAAAAAAAAAATACCGCATGGTTATCGACTATCGAAAATTAAATGCAGTGACCATACCAGATCGGTACTTTATTCCGGAAATAAAAGAGGTACTTTCCAACCTCGGCGAAAATAAACTCTTCACAGTTATTGACCTTAAGAGTGGATTTCATCAAGTACCCTTACGTGAGTCAGATATTGAGAAAACTGTTAGGGTTTATTGTAGGAGCGGAAGAAATCAAAGCAAACTCGCATAAAGTAGACTCAATTGCGAAAATGCCAGTTCCAAAAAATCTAAAAGAACTTCGATCATTCCTCGGAATGGCTGGTTATTATCGTAGGTTCATAAAAGACTACGCTAAAATAGCAAAACCACTCACAAATATGCTGAGAGGTGAATGTGGCAACATTTCTAAGAACGCATCTAGAAATAAATTAATTTCTTTGAATCAAGAAGCTTTGGAATCATTTAAAAAAATAAAGAATATTTTAATATCAAGAGATGTAGTACTTTCGCATCCAAACTTTAATAAGGACTTTGAGCTCACAACTGACGCATCTGATTTTGCTATCGGTGCCGTTTAATCGCAAGAAAATAAACCAGTTACGTTTATATCCAGAACTCTCAATAAAGCTGAGGAAGGATATGCAACAAACGAAAAGGAAATGCTAGCTATTATATGGTCGCTAAATTCTCTCAGAAATTATTTGTACAGTTAAAAAAAAAATCAAAATTTACACAGACCATCAGCCACTCACTTATGCATTAAGTTCTGAAAATACAAATTCGAAAACGAAACGATGGAAATCAATTTTGGAAGAGTATAACTATGAGCTAAAGTATAAGCCTGGATATGCTAACGTAGTAGCAGACGCGCTATCGAGAATACCAGTTCAAGCAAATGCTCTTACATCCACCGTCCATAGTGATGAAGGTTCTTTACACGGCCTAATACCATGTGCTGAAGTTCCAATCAATGTTTTAAAAAATCAGATATTCCTTAAACGATCCGACACCTCATCATATCAATTTAAGATTATATTTCCTACGGTTCACATACACATCATTACCGAACCAACATATACTGAACAGAAGCTTATTTCACTCTTAACGAGATATCTCAACCCCTCCGTAATAAACGGAATACACACAGAAGAAAGAATACTAGGTATGATACAAAATTTTTATCCACAACACTTTATTTATTATAAAACCCGTTATACCCAGAAAATTGTCGACGACATTATAAATGAACAAGAACAAGAAAACATAATTCTAAAAACTCATCTGCGAGCTCATAGGAACGCAATAGAAAATAAAGCACAAATATTAGAAAAAGGGTATTTTCCAGGCATGCTCAGTAAAATAAAAAATATAACAGCAAATTGTACAACCTGTAAGGAAAATAAATATGAACGCCACCCTAATCGGCCAAAATTGGGCGAGACCCCATTACCAACTTTCCCAGGCCAAACAGTACACTTAGACATCTTCCTTATGGAAGGAAAGATAGTTTTAACAGCTCGCGATAAATTTACCAAATACGCTCAAACTAGGTTTCTAAAAAGCAGATCAATCAAAGATGTTAGGAGACCACTTAGGGATATAATATTTTCTCTCGGTTTTCCCAAAGTCATTATTATAGACAACGAGCCATCCCTAAACTCAGTCAGCCTCAATAAAATTTATGCTAGAAGATGAATTAAGAATAGAAATTTTTACAACACCACCTTATAATAGTCAGGCAAACGGCCAAGTAGAAAAATTCCACTCAACCTTAGTTGAAATAATGAGATGCATTTAGGAGAATGGAGGACATAGAAATTTTGAGGAATTATTAGAAAGAGCAGTATCTGAATATAACCATAGTATTCATTCCGTTACGCAGAGGAAACCATTTGACTTATTTTTCGGAAGAAATGTTAATTTTACACCAGACTTAGTGTATCACAATAAAGGCAGAACTGAATTTAAATCTTACCTACCAGGACAAATAATTTTTGTAAAGAAAAATAAGAGACTAAGTACAAAACTTTCTAAACCATATTCATTATTTTCTAAATAATTTTTCTAATTAATTTTGATGGAAAAGTTAGAATCAATAATGTTCCCACAATACTAAACGGTTCATTTTTAATACATTATAGTAATACTACAATCAAAATTAAAGGAAAGAAATTTTACAACGAAGAGAAACCAATAAGTAAACCTTTACCAGCGATACTTCAACCACCATCTTTATCGAAAACAGTCGATTAAATATTACCCTTACAAATGCTTAAGCAGTTAAACGCCAATAATACAGAATAGATAAATCTTATAGAAACCTCAAACAGAACAAATTATGCACTGAATATTGGTCTTACAACTTTAATCATAGTTACAATCATTATTATCGCAAGATACACTTTCATATCTAAGAAAACAGAAAAACAAGGGTCAATTGAGCTGACCAACGCAGCCATCAAAGGGTTAAATCAATTATTTCAAAAAGAAACTTCAAACGAGGACGTTTGAAATTCAGGAGGGGAGTAGTTAACACATCCCACATTTGAAACTCCACCACTGTACAAAATATTTAAATAAAAATACCAGACAGAAATATGATCCATGTTTTCCTGAAAAAGAATTTGTTTTTCTGATGTTGCACACGTACACAACAATATTTTCTGCAACCGTGGGAATCACCAAATAAGCAATTTGGGAGAATAGCATTAAGTTAAATTAAGAAACTATTTTGTAAACATCATTTCAGTTGATAATTAAACTCAATAAAGAAAAGTTCTAGTTGCCGAAGCAATGACAACTTTTTTAAAAAAATAAAATAATTAATAAATTTTTAATTTATATACTCTGCAAAATTTCAAAGCATTCGAAATTTATCAAGTCAATATTAAAAGCATAGAATCTACTCTACGTATTTTTTCTAACATATTAACCCAGATGTAAGCAACGAGACATATAAGTAGGAACCGGACAAAGTAAATTATGGTGAGCTGTATCTTTTCAAAACGATTTATATAAATGGCTGCATGTAGACTCCAGATAGACGCGCCACATTCCAGTTTAGATCATACGTAAGCCGAAAATAGATGTTTAATTGCATATGGGTCTACGAAATCTGCATCATTTCTTTTTATAAATTAAACCATAGAGTAATTTTTAGATAAAAGCTTATCTAAATTAGGCTCAATTTAAAATCGAACAAAATACCTAAGTCATTGATTTCATTTATCTTTTTTGTATTAAAATTAAAAAATCGATAAGTTAATGGATTAATCTTGTGTAAGCTACATAAAAACATTTACTCAAGTTTAATGTCTGATTGCTATTGATATAGTAATCGTTTAATCTGTCAAGTTTATTTTGCAATCTGCTAACTTAGAATGCTTCCTTTTGGAACTTCTGAAATTTACCTTAATTTAAACGGTTGATAAACGTCAATTTGTACAACGCTAACTTACTACTTAGATAAGATGACAACTAACTATTCAGATCGAAATAACTTTTTTAACAGAATTTCATGCGAAATTTTATCAAAAGCTTTTAAAAATCAATGTATATGATAGAGTCGACTGCAACCCCAACTCCATTTGTGAAAAACAAAAACCAGTAAAATCGCAAAGGTTAGAATTATCATCGCATGTTCAAAAATCTTAGAAATTGTCGATAATTTTGAGATTGATCAATAATTACAAACGTTATTACAATCTCCATATTTAAAAATAAAGGCCGCAAATGTTAATTTTCAACCATCAGCAAAAATTCCTTTTGAAAAAGATTTATTTAAAATTTGTAAAATTGGATTACATAATGTCTCTTAATTAAAAAAGAACACAAACCATTAGTGTGTATATTAAAAGAGTTTCTTACACGAAAAATAGCATTACAAAATTGCTATTTATATATTACTATTTGTCCTAAATTCAGGTTAAAATAAATATTTTCAACAAAGTACTTTTCAGACGAACAAGAGTTAAGATTTAATTTAAAAAGTCTCAAAATTTATAAAGAAAATTTAATTCTTTAGCGCAGTTTTTATTGACCAAAAAATTTTCACTACCCGAAGATAAATAGCGTTTATGCAGATTATTTTATTTATTTTTCAACATTACTAAGCCCGTAGTGTACCAGCGGTGCGAGGACGAAACATAAGCTTTTAACGTTAGACATATTAGTACATTTACCATAAAATACATTATTCCAATCAACATGCATTAACCTAGAATTTGATGCATCAAAATCACAATTATTGAAATCATATCTACTTCTAAAATTTAGGAATTATGCTAAACATTTACTAAGGAAAATAGATCTAAACATTCATAGACTCTTGCTTAGAAATAGATTGAAAAAAAATATAAAATCTAATACTCCATTTATTTTATTGTAAATAGAGTTAACTTGAAGAGGACCAATGTTTTTTCTTAATGTGTTTTTTTAAGAAATTTAAAACAATTAATTTATAATTTAAAACGGAAAATTAGGGCTCTTTGGTGAAAAATTAAACTCGATAAAAAACCACGTAAAAAGAAAAAAACACAACCGTTTGAATTTAATATTGCTTTGCAAGTAAGTTTATTTTGTAGGTATAGTGATGCATCATTAATCAGCATACCCGTTACTTATTACTATTTCAGCAAATGTTAACAAATAACTTAAAATAAGGTAAGTATTAGTTTTAAGTGTTAGTTTTAATATTATAAAATTCAGTTATTATTTATTTTTATTATTATTATTATTATTATTATTATTATTATTATTATGGACGGTGACGACTCTCCCAATCAGCCAGTGCTGTGGCGGGCAATTGTCTTCGTGGATTATTACCACTTGACCGACCTTGAGACTGCGCATTTCCTTGCGGCACTTGACCTCCGAAGAGTGGCGCCCGAGGTGGTATGAAGCTAAACCTCATCCCGGACGACGCTGCGTATGATACGATGACCTGTTACAGCTCCTTCAGTACTCGGCTGGCTCCGATGAAGTTCGCCGCGTTGTCGCACCATACTATTGTTGGTTGTCCTCTCCTGGTGGCGAACCTTTTAAAAGACAGAAGAAAAGAATCAGTAGACAGATTAGATACTTATTCTTAATGTACCACTTTAGAAGTGAAACACACGAAAACCGCTATATACATTTCAGTGGTGGTGTACCACGTATTCTCAATGATACGTTTACGGGATCACAGAAGTCTACGCCGACTGTTAAAAAGGGTCGGGTAGCTCTCACTCTACTAGTGGGTAAATTGCCCATTATTTGGGACATTAATTTAAGTTTTAGGTTTATAGCGGAAGCAATGAGCACACTAGCGAACTATTCTGCGGCACACTTCTTTCGCATTAATAAGCCATATATTCGGCAGCGAAAGAGCTATAAGTGCTTTTGTGCCAGCATGACAATTTTTAAAATGAAGATTCCGCAAATACAGTATGTCCAAGCTATTTCTTTTCGGTAATAAATTAGGAACTTGGTATTATACTTCAAGTTGCCAATAAGCAATCTCCCACCTACCCTAGAAAGTGAAAAAGTTCGTTTCTCTTCAGTAAAAGTATTAAGGAATGGTGTTAATTTTGAATGTTTGATGGACAAGAGATTTTTGCAATTTTGATATCTCCTCAGAAAAAATACATTTCTGGATTGCCTCTATTAGCCGAAAGAATGACCATTTCAATTCGTTTGCAGTAGGTGTAGAGCTTTTATCTATATTGCGTTTTTTCAAAACGTTAACAAATCTGAGTACAAAAGATGTTCTCATAACAACCTTTTGTAAGATAATTATTTTTCTACTAGATTCAGAAAAAAATTACGTGGATCCTCTGCTGCAATAAATATATTCGTTCTTCTCTTTTCCAATAATTTCTGGTTCTCTTTAAACTCAAAGTGTTCGTTAACAGACCAATGGGAATTTTCGCTTTGTAAAAATGAAGGTCCCTCAAACCAAATCGAATTTTTTATTTCTTCAACACCGCATCCTTTTGAAACAATATCAGCTGGATTCTGCTTCGTGGGCACATGAAGCCATGAAACGTGGTCGGACCACTCTTGAATCTCAGCTACTCGATTTGAAACAACAGTAGAAAGCGAGGATGGATGTGTTTTAATCCAATTCAGTGTTATTTTTGAATCAATCCAGAAATTAACACACTCGATTTCAAAGCTCATCATTAACTTAATTCGATTCCATAACTTAGCTAATAGGTGTGCAGCACATATTTCAAGTCTGGGAAGAGACTTGATCTTAAGCAATTTGAATGAACTTCAAATGTAAATGCAACAACCATATGCTTAAATTGAGGCATCACCAAATCCATGAATATGAATCTTTGCTGTAGAAGTTGTGTTACTGAACCTTGGGATTGTTATTAAATCAATTAAAAGTAAATTAGATTTAAAACTTTCTTATGAAATATTTAGTCTCATGGGAATCGATTCATCCCAGTCAAGTTTTTGAATTCAAAATTCTTGAAGTAACATTTTGGATTTTGTTACTAAAGGGCATAATAGTCTGAGAGGATCGAATAACCGGGAAGAAACTGACAATATATTGTTTTAGTAGTTTTTAATACTTGAAAATTATTTTCCAAACGAAACTTAAATGAATCGTTCTTCGGAACCGAATGTATGCCAAGAGCTTTTGCAGAATCGGAATCGCTATATAACAGTTTTTCCTTCTGTATTGAACTCATCCATTTTGGGTGATTTAAAATCCATTTAGTAAGTTTAAAACCAGCTGAACTTAAACTTTCAGTAACCTAGCTAAGAATTACACCAAGGTCTTGGTAGCTATCATCACCAGTTAATAAATCATCCACATGCGAACAATTTCTGAACCAAAAGGTAAAGTCTTTTTGTACAAATCGCTTAAATGAATCAAACATCTGATCGCTAAAAATGGCGCTGACGCCGTACCGTATGTAACAGTGTTTAAACGAAATTTTTTAATCTAATCAGACGGATTTTCTCGCAAAAGGATTAATTCATCATTTCTGTCGTTTTCGTCAATTAAAACATGACGATACATTTTTTTCAATATCTGCAGTGATTACATATTTATGAAACCGAAAAAGGATCAATATAGAATACAATTCTTCTTGGATCGTCGGTCCAACCATTAACAAATCGTTAAGCTATACATGAGAAGAAGTTCGCAGTTTTGTAGTTGTACTCTGAGGTCGCAAAACACATTAATGAGCAATAAAATAGTGAGGCAAATCTGGCATATTACTATTTAAGAGTGACATATAACCTAAATTGAAATACTCTTTCATAAAATCATGATACATTTGCATCATAATGTCATCTTTGGAAAGTCTTCCTTTCAAAGAGAGAAATCGCCTTTTGGCAGTTTCAAAAGATAAACCAAGCAAATTTGTATCAGCTTTGAAAGGCAGTGAGACTTCAATTCGTCCTGACATTAAGCATCGTGCTGAATGTCTAAACTTGTCCTCACATAGTTGCTGTTCCTCACAATATATTTTTGTTGACTCATTTTGAAGATCTTCTAACTCCTGACTATTGATTCAACTATTGACTATTAAGTCAACATTGCTCTCGGTTTCTACAACAGTACTTAAATGAAAAACTTTGTTATTGGTCGAGCCCTTTGATTGGTTGTATTTTCCAGTTACAATCCAACCAAGCGACGTCTTTTGAAGAATTGGCAGGATCGGACCAGACTTTATTTTGCCAACACACATTAAATCAAAGAAAATTTCAGCGCCAATCAACAAAGCAATTTTCTGTGGCTTATGAAAGCAAGGATCAGCTAATTCTATATTCTAAGGTATATTTTAGCTTCTTGTATTTATTTTAAGATCAGCTTGCAAATTAGTTATACGGCTCAATACCCAAAACTTTGAAGTAAAGTTTGTAGAGTTAATCCTCGACGTTGAGAACTGGAATCTAAAAGAGCTTTGGCCAGTATATGTTTGCCAGAACTACTTCTTACTTTCACAACAGCTATGGCAAGAATAGTCCTTTCATCCGATGATGAATAATTAATAGATGCGTGAGAAGTAGAAGGCTGTTAGCGTGATTATTCGAATTATTAGAACCACTAGAACTTGAATTAAATCTGTGCAATAGTGAATTGTAAGAACCACTACATATTCTGCACTTTGAAGACGGGCATCTTGCTACTGTATGAACTTTTTTTTAAACAATTAAGACATGCTGGCACAGATTTTATGAAATCATATCTTTGGTTTACTTACTCAGCAGTAAAAGAAGGTCAATTAATTATTATGTGCTGATTTAATCTGCAAAACAAGCACTTATCAATTTAATGAAGTTTTGTAGCTTTTCTTTTTAGAATTTTTAGTTCTATTAGTATTATTATTACTATTAAACCTCGGTCTTGAACTAGAAGATTCGTCAGCAGAAATATTCTCGTACCGTTTGTTCAAGGCGGCTTCACAGTCTGACCACAAAGAGAGCTTTTCTTCCCACATTGATCTGGTCACTGGATCTACTTTTGACATCACTAAGTGCGAATCATAAATAGCAGAAACCGTATTAATCATGCTTCGCAAAAAAGAAGACGAAGGTTTTGTGATCTCTGGTAAATCAAAAAGTTTGGAAATATTATCAAAAAATATTAGACATTCATTGTCATAAACCTTTATTAAGCTGGCTAATGCTTTGGGATAATTTTCTTCTGAAATCTGAAAAGCTTTAACTGTACCCAAAGCTGAGTCGGATAAGATGGTTAAACTTTTTAATATCTGTCAATGTCGGATCATTGTGGAATAAGTTCTCAAATAAGCTCATAACATTCTTATAATCAGAATATTAACCATTAAATTTAGGGAGCTTCATATTTGGGAGTCTTGAATGATGTGTCAGTGCACCGAAAGATATTTAGGGCAAATTTGGCTGGCAATTTTTAGCCAGTAGATTAAAAAACATTGACTTTGTTATCACACAATTGTCCTCAAGCTCAGCTCTATCGTCATTATCTGGATCTAAATTGTCAACATTAGACTGTAGCTTCATTGCTTGGTCAATATAAGTTTTTAAAATTTCCAAGCGACTTTCTTATTCTACAGGGTTAAAAGAAATCGTCTTCTCCCTAATAGATTGCTGAATTCTAGCTATAGTTTTTCAACCTTTGCTTTATTTGCTATTAGTTTCTCCAAATTTTCCGATTTAGAACGAGAATTTTGATGTTTTCTGTTATGCATTTTAAAACTTCTACTTTATTTTATTCCTCAAAACAAATTTTAAATTTGTCAAATAAATTTATTGGCCGATTTTTATTTTAAAAAAATGTAATGGACTACAAGAATTATTAAATATTATTCTCTCGCTGGTTACACGATATTCGCATTTTTTATAATTTTAAGATCTATATTTCTTTCGCAAGAAATAGTAAATTTTGATCAGTGTTTTTTTTAATTAAAAGTAATTTATTTAATTTTTGTCTAAAACCACTTAAAACAGCCTTTGGTATAATAAAAATATTTAGTTAAGCAAAAAAATCGTTAAAAATGTATTTTCCATTTATGATTAAATATAATATGCTAGTGTGAACACTTTGTAAAAATATAAAATAAATATTTTCGATGCTAGTGTGAACACACAAACAACTTGGTATTCTAAAACTCTGTGAAAATTAACTTTTCGTAGCTAGTGTGAACGCACCACACTGTTATTAGCTGAGAGTAAATAATAATACAAGTGGTATAGGAACAGTTGGAATGAAACATTGATCTTAATAATTTAATAACAACGAATGTAATAATTAAAGAAAATGCAAATACAGTATTAATTAATTTATTTAAAAAAAATAAAATTAACACTCGCGAATATTTACGTGTATTTTTTAAAACAATAAAAATTATTTTAATAATATTGCAATGCCGACGGCAATTAAAGAATATTAATTTATCTCTCAATAATATAGAGAATAAATTATGTATATATGTTTGTATATCAAGAATGATAGAACACCAGATTACGACATCACGCACAAAAGTTGTGTTCTTTTGCGCAGCTAGGTGAAGTGACGTCACGACTCTCAAAAAATGTGTAAACGTAACAGTGGGGAAAATTATTATTTTTGTTAAAAAATATCCTTTTTTATTTATATTACGTTGTTGTTTTATTTAATCTTTTTTTACGCTTATTCATATTTTGGGACATTAAGAAACCCTATTCTAAAATACATTCTGCATCTACAAAAGAGTCTTTTTACTTCTTCACTTGCTTATATATTCCTTGCTTCCTCCAAGTGCTTTTCTAAATATCCCTTTGTAGCAAGTAACTTATCGCCATTTAGTTTTACAAAAATTACATCAAAAGATTTAAACGTTTCCATTAAAGTGTTTGATGGAATACTGAACCTTCATTTAAATGTCTAATCCATGACTATGTCGAGTCCTCGACAGGTTTAGCGACGTGACTGGGATCTTCCTTTTTTTTAATTGTTGCAAATATAGCCGGCCAAATTCTCCAAACCATCATAATTCAGGTTTTCCACCTCCTCCTCATAATCTTCTTTCGGCAAATCGTCTTGCTCTATGCTGGGATTAATACTTTTAAGAAGTCAAACGTTGGTAAGCTTTAACTTCTGAACTTCTTGGGACAAGTTTTTATTAGTGATCTCAGCTTGGTTTTTTTTTAATTTTTAGCATATCATTTTCCTTACACAATGCATCACTAGAAACGATCATATATGTAAAAGTTTTTGTGAACCATTTAAAAGTATATATAAAAGTGTAGATACATACATTTTATCTTCCAAATTTTTTATTTAGATCTGTAAACTATCTTGGTTAGTGCTAGTCTTCACCGTTGTTCGTTCCACAGGGAATTTTGTTGTTTCCTCCGCGAATGTTTTTGTTTCCTCTACAAATGTTTTTATTTCCTCTTCGGATGTTGTTGCTTCCTCTACGAATGTTGTTGTCTCCTCTATCGTTTCACCCGCTTCTATAGTCGGTACTGGTCCCTCTATCAACTTCAGAGATGCTCGATTGCTGAATTAAAAAACTGAACAAATTAAAAAACATAATTGTAACTTACCTATTTCAAATTTTTAACTTCTTTCAATATCGTCCTGTTTAAAATGTAGAGAACAAATTCTCTCCCTTTGGGTCTTTATTGTATACCGCCGTTCGTGCAGTTTTTCTTATTTTAAACACTACTCGTATATAGGTACATGGTTTTTAAATAAAGAATATTTTTTTATAAAATGTACCTAAATTTAATTAAAAAATCCTGATGTTTATCAAAATATAACAAATATTTGTTTCGACCAATCAAAATTAATTTTAAATTCAGGGTTGCCAAGTCTCACCTTAGACTTAACAAAGTTTCGGGCAAAATTATTTATTTGTGTGTACTATATATATTAAGATTTAAAATTTTTCACTTTTTGAGATTAACGGTTTGTGTTATTTATTATTATTTTTATTTTTCAATTAAAATTCACCAATTCACCTTGAAAGACACAATAAAACTGATATTACTTAAAAAAATATTTTCATATCAAAAAATGAAAACTGACTATTTACCTTTAAAAAAACGAAACATTTTACAATTACTTAATAAATTTCTGAGGTTGCTTTAATTTAATTTTTAATATATAATTGGGAAAAACCAAAAATGTTTTATTAAGGTTATATTTAGAAAAAGGTTTCCTTCATTGCATTTTATTACAGGTAGTTTTCTTAAGGGGAAAAACCCTGTGTACGTGCAATAAGAAAACAAAGGAAAACATTAGAAGGTTAAAATTATTTTTTATATTTTTAAGGTTTGCAGGCAAAAAATAAAAAAATGCCTTAAATTATTTTTCCAGAAATCAAGAAAATGCGAAATCGTTTTACTGAGGGTGCATTCAAAACTAGTGCTTCATACATCTCTTCCACAATAAGATTACAATGACGAAAACAGTTTATTGCAGGTATTTTTAAAGGGGTTTTTCTGACAAAAAGAAAAAAAACAACTTTTTATTATTGTTATATTTTGTATTATTGTATATTATTTTATTTTATATTGTTTTCTGTATTTTTAAGGCTTACAGGTCAACTAGAAAAGTAATTGATGCACTTTATAAGGCTACACAAATCAACTTGTGAAAAATTAAAACCTAATAAAGTTAATTAAGTCATGCTCTCTTAACTTATTATCGAAGTTCACATATAAATTTAAATTATAAACCATCACGAGCAAAGACTGCTTAATTTATTTTAAATATCTTTTACAAACAATTTTTTTAAGACATTTCTTTTAGAAAGATAAGAAACCCTTTAAAAAACACTTGCTTTAAATTATTTAACACTCGCACAAAGTAAAACTATTGCAAAATTTAAAAGCAGCGTTTCCGCGCAAGAAATTCTTTTCCCACCAAATTATTCAAAAAATCTACCAAAAAGCTTTTTTGTCCACGAAAATCGAAATTTTAAAATTTACTTTGTTATTAACAAGAACACTGATTCAATTAATCTAGTAAGTAAATATAAAAACTTGAATCATACAAGATGAAAACGCAGCTCTAAAAATGATTATGGAATTAATGAATTGGCAACCCTTTCTTAGGAGAATATACGTCATTTAGCGGGAAATTATTAACAAAATGATTAACACTCGCGTTAAGTTTCGCTTTTAAGGGTGGGTTGTGTTTAAATATAACAAATAAATAAATTGTTTCACAATTATTTAAGTGTAAAAAATATATTTTGTGTTCGACTTGCAAAGTGAAATTATTTTTTTAATAATTTACAAAAATCTTTTGAATTTGAATAATTTACAAATTTAAGGTTATAACACAAATATTTTGTACACTTATTACCTGTTGACTATAATCAAAATTACTCCCCTGGTTACGCTTGGATCTACAGATGACTGGTTGTTTTTGTTGTCATTAAATATTTGTTTTGTTGAAAACAATTTAGTTTGTGTGATTGTGTTCTGTGTTATTTGTTTTGTGATTGTTTAACAACCTTTTATACATATACCGATGCCCTTACATCAGTAGTTGGACCAATATACGGGGGAGCCCCTCTTTCACTCTGTTTTGTAGCATGGGTGATTGAGGTGCTCGAAGAGGGCATTACGAAGCCCTTGGTGCGGGCTGTTGGGGCAGCAGCTGTGGTCTGGAGGTAGAGGTCACAGACGAAGGTTGTTTCTGGATTGCCGGTTTTTGCTGTTTCAATACAGCCGGCTCAATTTTAGGGTTGGCCTTTGTGGTCTTTTTTGTAATTATGGTTTTGTCCATGCGAAATGGGTCCCCACTCATAGCCGCTATCTCCACCCGTATGTGTAGTCAACTCAAAAGTCCCATGGTTATCTATGCAAGCAGGGAGGCCATGCGAGGGTTGGCACCAGCCTTCATGGGGACAGGTGCTCAGAGCCAGACCGTTGCTAATTGGGAATAATGTCAACCAAACCTACACCACCAACTTAACGATGATAAGTATCGAACGTATTATGAGGCCTGCCAGGGTTTTTACGGGACGGAGATAGTTACGACCTTAAACTGGAGCCGTTTCCACAGGGTTTTACCCCGGTGCTACTAGGTCCAGAAGCCATAACCACCAGCCCAAGTCAAACAAAAACGTGCCGAAAAAATCGGAAGAAAGGTCCTTGGACAGAAAAAGGTCGTGCCGGGGGGCGGTATAGATCATTTACTGTTACCCAGGATGAACTACGTGGAAGCGATCTATGTTACATTCCATTTTTTGTTCATAAAATATAGATATTTATTTTATTTATGAGTGACTAAGCAAGCCGTTTTTAATTTTGCTCTCTGTGATTTGAGTGAAACAAGATTAGTTTGTTATTTTAGTTTGTTATCTTCACGGAGATTCCTTTTGATGATAAATATTATATATTACAGTGTCGCATGCAGCGAAATATGAGTTGGTATTTATGGAGATGGAAATTAAGTTAGTGTTTGTTAATAAAATCAGATCGAATAAAAAACGTGCTTTAATTCATTGTTGTTTTATTCAAGTTAATTGTGTAGTGATAAAGGTATACATAGTACAAGTGTTTTTATGAAAATGTCGGCGATGTTATTTTCTGAATCTGTTTCATAATATCAATAACTTTTTCTTTATTTTTCATTTACAAAATGATAACGAACTTCTATAATTACTGTCCCTGAGTTATCTTCATATATCTTAACAAGCCCAGAATTTTTTTTAAATATCGTTCATTACAAATATTAAATCATATTTTCAACTATACTTTTGATGTCCCTGAACTTTTGATGTCTCTTCAACCTAAATTATTTCCTTACATAATTTGTTTCTTTAAATAAAACACTCGTTAATAATTTCAATTGAAAGAAATCTCACTTTATTTTAACTTCAGTTTAGTATATAAAAAGATGTAAGACACTTGTATGTTTTAGGAATGATAAATGATAATGAAAGAATATAGTACAACGAAAAAGAAAAACATGGCAAAAGCCGATATTACATTACGAGGTTGCCAGCGTTCATGTCATACAAAAGTGTGTTTAGCAAAGATAGAAAAAACTAATTTGCAAGCAGTTCTATGACATGAACATACCGGAACCCTTTGCACAAGTCGTGCAAAGGAAAAATAAGAATAAAAATTAAAGTTAAAAACTGTATGGTGAATGGAATAGTATATATATAAATAGTATATACATACATAAATATACCTCTATATATAACGTATGGTGGCTATCCATTTGGTAATTTATAAGGCGTTGTGACAGCAATAGTCATCGTTTTTAACATCTTCTGACAGAAAAAGAAGCAAAGCAGTTGTTGAGAAAACATCCTCCGTCTTTGCCCTAAGTAATAAAAACCAAGGTAGAACGCCAGTTGTGAAACATGAAATTAATACTGGCGAGGCCTATAAAACAAGCACCGAGAAGTGTTCCCCTAGCAAAGCGAAATGGAACGGAGCGGAGTCATTGAGCCATCCTCGAGTCCGTGGAGTTCGCCAGTAGTTTCAGTAAAGAAGAAAGACGGCAGTACTAGGTTTTGAGTTGACTACAGGAAGCTCAATGACGTCACCAAGAAAGACAGTTATCCGTTGCCTAGAATTGACGATACCTTAGACACGTTGGCTGGAACAAAATCGTAATGGGGAAAACTTTTGACGAACACCTCAAAAACCTGGATGAAGTATTTAAACGTATAACAGCTGCAGGATTAAAATTAAATATTAAAAAAATGGTATTTGTTTCAAAAGGAGGTCAAATACCTGGGGCATCGTGCAACAGCCGAGGGCATATCAACTGATGAAGACAAAGTACTGGCAGTGAAGACCTGGCCTCGCCCATAAAATCTTCATAAGCTGCGTAGTTTCCTGGGGCTTTGCACTTACTACAGGAGATTTTTGCCAAACTTTGCTCAAGTGGCTGCTAGCTTGCATGAGTTGACCAGAAAATCGCAACCGTACCACTGGACTGAAGCAGCGGAAGAAGCGTTTCAGAAGCTCAAGAAACTTTTGTGTACGGCACCAGTCGTCACCTATCCAAAAGCTGGACAGCAATTCATATTGGACACGGATGCAAGCGGCTATGGAATAGGAGGAGTACTTTCTCAGGAGATTAATGGAACAGAAAAGGTCATTGGCTACTAAAGCAGGGTACTCTCGAAGCCCGAAAGAAATCACTGCGTTACACGACGGGAGCTTTTGGCAGTGCTGGAGTGTGTTAAACGTTATCACAAGTACTTATATGGTCAACATTTCATCTTAAGGACCGACCACTCCGCACTACGTTGGTTGATGCAATTTAAGAACCCCGAAGGGCAGCTCGCACGCTGGGTTGAACGTTTGCAAATCTATGACCTTAGTATTGTACATAGAAAAGGCGGAAAACACAACAACGCTGATGCCCTTTAAAGATGGCCATGCAATGTAGAGTGCAAGCACTGCACAAATGTCGAGAAAAAGGAGTGCATCATTTACGTGCGGCTTACCCAAATTGGTTCAAGCGAAGACTGCTCGAAGGCACAGAATGAGGACCCAATTTTGGCAAAAATTATATTGGCTAAGCAAAATAACAAAAGACCGAACCATAATGAAATATCGGCAGAAAGTCGCCTAGCGAAATCAAGCACAAGAAGACCAGCATAAGCTTCATGAGTTTGTCCGTAATCGCATTAAAATGTCTAGCGATAAAATGAAAGCCAGATATGATCGAGCAGCAAACACAGAGGGATTTACTGAAGGACAAATGGTTCTACTATATAACCCACAACGCAAGAAAGGACTGTCTCCTAAACAGCAAACCCACTGGGAGGGACCTTACAAGGTAATCAAGAAATTGAATGATGTGGTTTACCGGATACAGGGATCCCATAATCCAAGGTCAAAAATGAAAGTTGTTCACCTGGAACGGCTGGCCAAATATGGCAAAGGTAATGTTGAACCTATTCGAGACGAAAAGGCTTAAGTGGGCGGCAGTGTTGCGAAGATGCTTTATTTAGGTCATGAAAAGAAATAAAAATATTTGGCACCGACAAAGTAAAACGAAATGACCTATTGTGTCTGTTTACAAAGACATAAGTTTCTACAAAAACTTCTTAATCACAAAACAAAAACAACTAACATAAAGCAATAAAAATAAACGCAACACACAACTACACATACACCTACATTACATAACAACTAATAAAAATACACAGCATGTATTATTAATTCAAAATAATAGGTTCTAGAATCAAATAACAATCATCATGTGTCTAAAATGATAAATGCGTAGTAAAGAGATATTCTACTAACAGATGGAGGAAGTTCTAGCATATTTAAGAACTGCTTAACATTGGGTATATAAATCAGCCTGTGTGGCCGTTTCATTCTAAGGGTAAACGTCAACCAATGAAGATCATGTGGTAAAACAAATAAAGCAGTGGTAAAGTTGATATCGCGTATTTTTGTGTATTAATCGCAAATAAGTAAATAATCGTCTAATTAAAGTGTAATTTAATTAAAGTAGTAATTAAATTGTGTGTATTCAATTTGCAATAAAAGAACTTAATAAAATAAACGTTTAAAAATTCAAATAACGTAACAACTGGTGTCAAAAGTGAAATTGCAAATAATAAATAAATCGCAATGAAATTTGACGAGCCTAAAGTTGAGCAGCTAAAAATGGAGGTGAGAAGATTGGATCCGCCAGCAACGGGCAACAAAGCGGAATTACAAAAGCGGTTGATAGACGAATTCAAGCAGCAAGGTATTGATATTGGGACGTACGAATTCTGAGAAAAAGAAGAACAAGAAGAGATTGAAGTATGTACCCCAGCAACAAAAAGCGTTATGGACTTAAATTCTATGTTTGCAGGTATGATGAAGAAAATGTAAGAAAACAACCAGACGCTTTAAGAAGCATTTCAAGAGAACTTCAGAGCAATGCAATAAACCTCTAGTGTCAATGGAGAAAGGTACAGGAGAAATTTCAAAAGTCTTCAGTAAACGAGTGGACGTCGTGGAGCTGAGACTCAGCGGTCTAGAAAGAAAAATAAACGAAGAGTTGAATGAATTAAAAGTGGAAATGGGTGAACTTCAAGTTCGAGAAGGACCAGTGAGAGTTATCTCTGAGCATGCTAGCAAGATAAATAGTCCGAGCTTTGAAGGCAGCGCACCTTTCAATGTTTTTAAGTTCCAGTTCGCAACAGTGGCCAACAAAAATAGATTGTACAATGGTGAAAAAGCTATAGAGCTTATTTTGACCTTAAAGGGAGCAGCAGCAGAGATACTCGAAAGCTTACCAGCCGGATGAAGAAATAATTATGAGGACATAATGGATGTCTTACAAAGTAAGTACAGAGGTGAACATAAAAGAGAACTCTATAGAATGGAGTTACGAGGCAGGGTTCAGAAGGAAAACGAGACGCTTCAAGACTGCGCCATGGAAATTGAAAGTTTGGTACAGCTGACTTACCAATGCGAGCATATTCCGTTTCTCGATCAGTTCAAAATTGAAGCATTTGTGATTGGCGTACGAGATCCAGATGTTAAATATGCGGTTTGTGCTATGCAACTTTTGCAGAAACCATCTCGTACACACTACACAGGAGACCGCAAAAGTCATCTCGAAGCCGCAGGTGTACAAGGTGCGATGTCTTGAGACTGATTCTTATGACCATGGGGAAAAATGAGCGAGATAAAAGAGATGATAAAACAAATGATGGAGGTGAAAAAGAGTAAGTCTCGTGCCAAATGCTTCAACTGCTGTAAAGTCAGCCACCTCCACCGCAACTGCAGATCTACAAAGAAAATATCAATTGCCCCAAATAATAAAAGCCAAGGCAGAACGGCAGTTGTGAAACATGAAATTAATACTGACGAAGCGAGGCCAATAAAACAAGCACCTATAAACGAGGTCGAGGAAGTTGTCAGCGAAATGGAACGGAACGGAGTCGTTGAGCCATTCTCGAGTCCGTGGAGTTCGCCAGTAGTTTTAGTACAGAAGAAAGACGGCAGTACCAGGTTTTGCGTTGACTACAGGAAGCTCAATGACGTCACCAAGAAAGACAGTTATCCGTTGCCTAGAATTGACGATACCTTAGGCACGTTTGACGGAACAAAATGGTTCTCTACCTTGGACTTGAAGAGCGGCTATTGGCAAGTAGAGACAGCGGATAAAGACAAGGAGAAATCTGCCCTTAGCGCGAGTCATGGTTTATGGCAGTTTAAGGTGATGCCATTTGGGCTTTGCAACTCCAGCTACTTTCAAGCATTTAATGTCACGTGTGCTTAAGGGTCTCAACTTGAAGACGTGCTTAGTGTATCTGGATGATATAATCGTGATAGGGAAAACTTTTGACGAACACCTCAAAAACCTGGATGAAGTATTAAAGCGTATAACAGCTACAGGATTAAAACTAAGTGTCAAAAAATATGCTTTGTTTCAAAAGGAGGTCAAATACCTGGGGCATCGTGTAACACCTGAGGGCATATCAACTGATGAAGACAAAGTACTGGCAGTAAAGACGTGGCCTCGCCCACAAAATCTTCATGAGCTGCGTAGTTTCCTGGGGCTTTGCACATACTACAGAAGATTTATGCAGAACTTTGCTCAAGTGGCTGCTAGCTTGCATAAATTGACCAGGAAGTCGCAACCATACCACTGGTGTGAAGCAGCGGAAGAAGCGTTCCAGAAGCTCAAGGAACTTTTGTGTATGGCACCAGTCCTCGCCTATACAGTAGCTGGACCGAAATTCATAATAATTCATATTAATGGAACAGAAAAGGTCATTGGCTACTACAGCAGGGTACTCCCGAAAGATATTACTGCGTTATACGACGGGAGCTTTTGGCAGTGCTGGAGTGTGTTAAACATTACCGCAAATACCTATATGGTCAATATTTCATCTTAAGAAAGAAACTGAATTTTTTTTTTAGGGCACATTGTCAAAGTCGAATCCGAAAAGGTTGAGTATGTTGTTCATTATCCGTTACCTCTTGGTAAAATTAAAGTCAAATTAAACTAGTTTTAGGTCTTAGTGGCTATTATCGAAATTGTTTTAAAGATTATTCCAGGATCGCAAAGCCAATGACAAAATATTTGAAAAAGGATGCAAAAATAAATACTTATGATCCCGATTATCTGGAAAGCTTTAGAACTTTAAAAATGCTTTTAAGTAGCAATCCCATTGTGCTCTATCCCAATTTCAACAAGCAATTCGTTTTAAATACTGATGCAAGCAACTTTGCACTGGGAGCCGTGTTATCGCAAGAAAATCACCCTATTTGCTACGTAACCAGAACGCTTAATCAGCACGAAATAAACTATAGTATAGTTGAGCTGTAGTATGGGCTGTAGCATTTCTGTTCGAATGAAAGTTTATAATTCAAAGAGGCCACCAGCCCTTGCATGGGCTTGTCTCAATTAAGGAACCCGATTCCAAATTAATAAGATGGAGGTTGAAGTTAAAAGAATATGATTATCAGATTATGTTTAAGCGAGGTGTAAACAGTAGAAATGCTGATGCATTATCTGAAATAGATCCACAGATAAATTTAATCCAAGATCCATATCAAAATATATAATATCTGTTAGTAGTTCCCCAACTGATGCTTATAAGAATTATTATAAAAAAATCACATTGCATTTCATTAAAAATATCAAATAAAACTATTTTTAACAATTCCAGAAAAGTAATAAGTGCGAAAAATTTCACTGAAGTTGATATATTAACGATTATTTAAGATCATTTTCATCCCTCAAAAATCAAAGATAATTTAATTTATGAAACTTTTAAAGCAACGGTTTCAAAATATTTTTCAGAAAATTCGGTTTTAAGAATTGCAAAGTGTAGCAGTGGCTTGATGATATTTTAGGTAAAAACATTCTTGATGGTCATATAAAAACTGAGCATTAACGTAATAACCATCTTGGTATTCTAGATTATTATGAGCAACTTAGAACAAAAATATACCACCCCAAACTTAAGCTAAGAATTCAACAATATATTAAAAAATGTGATATCTGCAATATAGAAAATATGATCGTAAACCAATTCAACAAAAATTTAGAATTACTGAGACTCCTGACAGTCCTAGAAAAATAATACATTTGTACATTTTCTATTGTCTAGAAAGGACAATATTTTTAACAAAAATTTACAAATTTTCCAAACATGCCCAAGCAATAAAAATTCAAATTAGGTTGTGCGTAGAGTTCAAAAGAGCACTTGTTCAGTATCTTAGTATTGTAGGTAGAATTGAAAAACTTGTTAATGACAATAAATTACGTTTTAAGGCATTGCCGCTGCCTGAGTTTTTAAGGAAGAATAATATTGAAATTCATTTTAGTCAAATAATAATCATAGTTCGAATTCAGACATAGAGCATCTTCACAATACTATGAACAAACGCATTCGTTTACTTAGGCATGACCTTGATAGGGACAGCGATAGCGTGGAGGAAAAAATTTATAAAGTTATTATTTTTTATAATAACATGATCCATTCCACAACAGGATGCAAACCAACCGATTTTCAAACCCGTTTTATTAAAATAGAAAATTACCCAAAAGAAAGAAAAGAAAGAATCGTCAAATTAAAGGAAAAATGCGTTTCTAACTTAAATCGCTTTCGCGAAGATTCTGAAATTCAATTTGGGCTGGCATGTTTAAAAACTGATAGAGGTGGTAAAAACCATGCTAAGTTTAGGAAAATTGTAGTAGACAAATTAGACGACGATCACGTTATAAGTCAAACAGGGCACAAATACTATGTCTCATATAAAAAGGAAAAAGTTACAGACAAATTAATGTTATAATTACTTGTTATTTACTTATTAATACATAATATATTTATAAAATATTTTTGTATATTTTTCACGCTGTAATAAAGTAAAAGAAAAAAACTCCAAAAAGTAATTTTTAAATCAATGATTAATATGACACACACATATGTATAATTTAAATTTATATAACATAAAAGCTAAAGAAAAAGAGGTAAAGAAGTATTTTCATTATATTGAATAAGTTTAAAAAATAAGAACATACATGTGTAAATGTAATAGATAAAAAATACATTAAAAAATCAATATTTATCTGTCAATACCCAGCTTGCATTTGGAAGTTTGTTTGACGAGCACGATCATTTTACGATTCTTTTTTTCAATCGTCCAGGCGATTGTACAAAAAATTTGTATTTTGATTTTTTAAATTATGCTTTAGCGAGTCTTTTTGACGATTGTTAAAGAGTGAATCGTCTAATATACATTTTGAGGGGCGTTGGGATATTGTTAGTAGCAAATATCACATTTGACTCTTGTAAATTAAGCTCTTACGAGTTATTTTATTGATTGTTGGACGATTATTTTTCATAGAATTCCACAATCGTAACTTAATATATCTGGCGATAGTTAGGAAAACCAATTTTATTTTGAACTATATTACTTAGACATTTCTGCTAGTTTTATATTTTTCTATAGTATAATTTTTTCCAATATGTTGATTTTTATAGAACGTTCAATCTGTTTTTATCAATGAAAAAAGTGTCGCGGTCTTTATTCATTTAAATAACGTGGTAAGAAAATGTGTGTTTCAAAATTACATTTGTTATTTTGAATAATTGTAATTTTTTTAGTTTCTTAGAAACGTTTCATTTAAAACTCTCTGAAATAAATGACGCTGTTATTAACAAACTTAAAAAGAGGGACAGAACCAAAGAAAGTGACTGATAAAACCTAATTTTAAATTTTAATATTTTTTCTCCTTAAGAGCGTTTCATTTTCTAATTGAATTTATAATTATAGTTAACTTTATTTATAATTCATAATTAAAACCCCCATATTACAAAAAATAAATAACAGGATAAAG